>JAODAL010023811.1:0-61899 GCA_025379985.1 Phyllomedusa bahiana | reverse complement strand
TTTGGGAATTCCAGGGTTACCAGGGCAACAAAGGGGTTTGGTTGAGGGGGAGGCCGACAAAACGCTGCAATCAGCCAGGCGGGACGAAGCGGGGTGAAAACGGCGGAAGTCGAACCCAACCTCGAGCCTTCTTCAGTAGGCAGTCCAGACCCCGGGTAGCTCTTTAGAAATTTCTAAACGAAAAGGGTTAAAAGCCATGTGCCGGGCCCAAGGGATGGGCCCAGCCTCCCAACTTAAGGGCTGCCAGCGTTTTCCCCGCCCTTTATTGCACACCACCTTCCTGGCACAATGTTTTTGTCACCCACCAGCGCTGGGTTCTTTAAAGGAGAGCCGTCCACACTCCTGACCTGTGTGTGGTTTGGTCCCCTAAGGCATGACGGGGCCGGAACCCTCGGGTTCCACCAGACGGAAAGGAAAAAAAATCCAAAGGCCGAAACCCCAGCAATGCCGACATTCAGCTTTTGGGCTTCGGATTTTTTGGGTTTAAAATGTTTTCTTCTGCTCCCAAACCTGGAAGACAGAAGATGGCTGCTAGACGGCCACGAAAGGGGCGTGCAGGTCGTCAAACTGGGGGAAGGAAAAGGGGAAAGGATGGGCCCTCTGGGGGTTCTGGGTGTACTCGGGCGACGGGGGAAGGCTGAACCCAGGCTGTCCCTACATGCACAAAAGAAAAGGGAAAGCTGAGGAACGCTTGGTGGTGGGGGAGGAGGAGGCGGGACAGGGGGTGTGACAGGGTTGGGGGCCCCAGCGTCGGTTTTGGCCCTTTTTTTTTGGCCAAGTTTTTCCCTCCATTTAAAACTCAGCATTCACTGCAGTGACTAGACATTTTTGGTGGTGGTTAAACCCCAAAAAAGGATCTTCCCTCTATTTAGGCGTTTATGGCAAAGGCGGCATATGAAAACCCCGGGGTTAAAACAGAGGTTTGCTCAAAGAACCCCCGGGGCCCTTAAAGAGGCCCCGGGGCCCCTTTTGCCCGGCGTAACAGGAGGGGGGTTTTGCGCTGACCGGGCTGGGGGAAATCAATCAGGGGACTTCGCGCCCGGGCACTCCCCCCTTTTTGTGGCGGACCCGTATTGACACCCCCCCCTCGTCTTCCCTCCTCTCCACGGGAAGAAGCGCTCGCAAGAAAATTTTCTGGGGAAAAGACCACGATGGACCGCAAAGTCGTCATCATCAATTTTTATCATCCCTCAAAACAGGTGGCTTGGGGCGCCTGACTTTTCCGCATCCAGAAGCTGCGGGCAAAAAAAAGGGGCCAGCAAGGCCCTTTCCCCACCGCCCGGGTTTTGTGCCGATTGACGGGCTTCCTTCACCTCCTCTGAGGGCATCATAACTGGCACAGGCAGACAAAATCATCCTTTTGATTTTTTTAACATGCCTTCTACCCCAACCGATTTGCATCAAAGAGGTCTTCAAAAAGGGGATTTCCCAGGGTGGGTACACGAGTTGATTTTTGGGGGCTGCTTCATGTTGGACGGATGCTGTATGCTGATGACGACTTTTGGGCCTGACGGAGGACGAGGAGGTAAACTGCTAGATGAGGTTGCTTTAACCACTAAGGACAGTTTGGGGCGAGGGTTTCGTTACTTAGATTTCACAGTGCCCTGACCCAGCGAGCAGGCCTGACGGTCCTGAAACTGACGATCCGCTGTATGCTGTTGTCGCCAGCACGGGAAGGAGCACCCCCCTCGTACCTCTACCTCCATTGCTACCCCCTTTGCCGCTTACCACCTCATTTCGCTCCATTTTCAAAAATATAAAAATTTGAGAATAGGAATATTTTTTGGAAAGTTTTTATTAAAAGACGGCAAATCACACTATTCTCAAATCCCTCTAATCAAAAAAAAATTGCGGATTCAATTTAACTGCAAGGGCAATCAAAAATCGGGAGGGGGCAAAAGTGAAAAAAACCCCTATTTGTTATGTTTTCGTATAATACACGGTTTTTTTTTCCCCTTTCAATTCACCTGGGGTGACTATAGAATTGCTGTTTAAAGATTTACGTGGATGCTGCCTCAAGAACAAAGCTGGGTGCGCAAAAGTCAAAAAAACACGTATCTGTTATGTTTTCGTAAATAGGGGGTATTTTTTTGCACCTTTCAAATTCACCGGTGACTATAGAATTACTGTTTTAAAATTTTACGGGGAACTGCGTCAATGAACAAAGCTGGTGCGCAAATCAAAAAACACGTACTGTTATTTTTCGTAAAACACAGATTTTTTGCCCCTTTAAATTCACCTGGGGTGACTTAAATTGCGTTTTAAGATTACGGGGATGCCTCAATGAAAAAAACTGGGGCGCAAAAGTCAAAAAACACTATCGTTATGTTTTCGTAAATACACATTATTTTTTGCACCTTTCACTTCCCCTGTGGGACATAGAATTTTTTTTTTAAGTTTTAGGGGATGCTCATCAATGAACAAAGCTGGGTCCCAAAAATCAAAAAACACTATCTGTGTTTTTCGAAAAGATACACGGTATTTTTGACAAAAAACAACCGGCTGACACAAATTGCTGGATTGTTTTTAAACTGAAAGGTGATATATCAACACAGGTGGAAGGGTAAAATTGAAAATGAACCCCTATCTAATGTAACTGATAAAAAAGGGAGTTTTTCACCTAACAAAGAGACCTGCCGTTACAAAATTGGTACCAATTAAGTTCAGCTGCCATATCCAGGAAATATTTCAATAGCAAACTGTTAATAAAAAGAATTGCAGTGCACTACACTAAGCTTGGTGAACTTTTTCCCGTGTTTTTTTATAATAGAGCTTTTCTTGTTCGCCCCCGCCCCCTCCGTGACTTTTCGCGTAGATGCTGTAAAGAGCTAACTACATAAAATCTTCAAAACCAATCAACAAAAAGGAAGGGTCACAGCTAATAGTAGAGGTTTTTTTCTGTGCAAAATAGATAATTTCGCTGAGCGTTTGGCCACAGGCCCGAGCGCACGTCCCATTCCTATAGACGCTGAAGACACTAAGGCTGAACAGGAAGGGCGTTCTAGTTAAAAAGGTCATGGATTTTTTCCCGCCAATCCAACCATACCATCCCAGTCCCTGACGCCCACACACATCTCACCCTGCTCTATTTTAATCTTTTTTTCGGGCCGCCAAAATGACTGAAGGGGCCAAAAATTTGGTGCGATTTTTAATAGATGATAAACAGTTTTTAAACCCTTAATTATCGCATGATCTGAAAATTTCGATCACCATAAAAACCGGGGGCCAAATTTCAACCTTTGTCGTTTTTAAAAAAACCCGCTAAACCCCACTAGCGGCCACACACCCAGTTTGGCTCCCCCAGTAGTCCAGTGGATTTTCTAACTGGGGTGGCAGATGCTGCCCCAAAGTAGCCCCCCCAAACCTTTTGGGTTTTCGGGGACTGCCCAGGCCCTGCTGCTGCTGGCTGCGCGGGCCGACTCCCCCTCCTCACTAGGCGGGTAAAGGGAAAAACTCCTCACATGACTCCAGATTTTGGGTTACTGCTGGGAGCTTTTTACTGTTTTCCTCCCCCCCACCTTCCCCCCAGCCCGTGGCAGTAAACTTGAGCGCTGAGGAACCCACCGGTAAAGCCCTGTCGGAGGAGGGACGATGCCGCACATAGGAAAAGCGGCCAACTGATTACGGAGGATTTCCCCAATAGTTTTTTGGTATCCTCCCTCCCAACAGCGGGGAAAAAGCTCCCATGTTGGCCCGGGTTAGCGGGGGGCCCAAATGGGGTGGAGAGCCAGAAGTCATCCCTCTCCGGGATCCCTGACAAATTCGGTTTGTAAATAGCCAGGCAAATAACATGCTGGGGCCATTTTCACAAGGACTCCGGGGGGCTCCCTGCCTCCAAATTTCCACTGTATCTGCCCCGGTGTTTGGGGGGTCATCTGCCTCGTCTTCCCATCTCCATCCACCTCCTCCAGCTGCTCCTGCTCCTCCTCCCCTTGTCCCCTTTGGGAAGAAAATCCACTAAATTTCCCAAAACAAGTTTCCCGCCCAAAGTCCTCCTCCTCCTCCATTTCAGCCCCCCGCCGGACCCCATGGGCCACGAGATTTAGTCGCCCCGTCTCCATTTCCCCTCCCCAGACAGATTTTTCAGAAACTTTTTCCAGGACTTGAAGCAGGGGAAAGTTTTTATTCACCCGTAGTTTTGGGCGACTGCCCAAATAACGTTCCCCTCCTCAAAGGCCCTCAACAAAGGGGCAGGGCCCACCCGAGCTGCCATTTGGCTGACATCAAAGTTACACGGGGGAGTACTTCTGCCCTCCTTTGATCATCCAAAAAATCGTTAATGGCCTTTCTCTGTTCTTTCACCCGGCCCAAACCCAGTCAGGCGGGAAATTTCAAGGGGTGGAAACAGGCCTTTCCTGCCGCTCCCAACTCGGGGAGGGTGCCCCCCGGGCTTTTGTACGAAGGGATAAAGTGCATGAAACAGTTTCCTGGCCTTTTTCAGAATGTTCTGAAAAAATCGGTGGAAATTTCGGGGAACCTTTTCAAACCAATTGAACACTTTTCCCGCCATGCGGGGCGCATGGACCACCCCCCCCGGGGTGCAGGCAAACACCATTTTCCCCCCCATTGTCCCACCATGGTTCCGATTTGCAGTTGGCCGGAGAAAGCCCACACATCATTTCTTGCTGCATGACCGGGCAGTTCCCCCCTGGTAAATTCATTCGCCGAGGCAAGCCAGGTGAGAACTGCGTGCCCACCGCGGTGCCCAACACATGTGGTATGAGGGAAAGCATATTTGTGGGGGCTGAAAAAGGGGTGGTGGGGTGGAGGAGGAGGGGGCGGACATTGGGAAAGGAGCACATTTTGCAACTGGAGGAGAAAGTGGCGTCTCCGTCCAAGTTTTTTGGGGGGCCCGGGGGCCGAAGCACTTTCCCGCCCAGTGAACTGGCCCTGCCCCAAAAATTTTACAGCCCCAAAGACTCCGGCCCTGCCATGCCCCTTTGGAAAAAACCCCAAAAAACAAAGGGACGGGCCCACTTTCCCTTTTCAACATATTTATGAATTGCGGTACTGCCTTTTTGGGAAAAAAAAATTAGGGCTTGGGAACTCTCCATCTCGGCTCGGCCCCCAACCCAAATTATTTTCCCTGAACGGTGCAGAGTCCACCTTTGGAAAGGGAGGGGACCATCCCAAACAACTTGGACAGGACTTTTTCACTGCTGAAACCCAGGATGGTTGGACGATACGGGTTGTCTCTTTGCAACGCCTCCTAAAACGACTGTTTGGCGCCATGAGTAGCTTGGGGGCCAAGGAGCTTTTAAACCGGGAAATGAGGGTAAAAGGGAAAAACATTTTTCCCTTCGCAGAGGGGGTTGGACCCTTGGGACGGGCCCTGCAATGGCATGCGTACCACGGGCGCTGCTGCTGCTGTTTGCTGCGGCGGCGGGAGGGGACCACCACATCTGAGCCACGTTTCTCCCGGGCCCAACCGGGGGAGGTGACGCTTTCCCTTGTTGACGCAGGCCGGGTGCCAAAAGTTTGCTCCCTGGCCACCTTCACTTTCTGCTTACAGATTCTACATATACCCATATTCGGCCCTCCGGTGGGCTTAAAAAGAACCCGCCACACCGCCGACTATCGGGTTTTTTCCCCCAAAGCTCCACACTGATTTACTACTGCCGCCGCTGCCCCTGAGCCCCTTTGCCGCCAAAAAAAAATTTGTTTGCCGCGAAGCGGGTTTTTTACCCCGGCCGCGGCTTTCCCCACCTCACACTGCTGCATCCCCGCTGACTCACGGCCAAAACACCCACTTGCTGGCCCGCGCTGCTGCCGACCACAAGCTGAAAGCCCTCTTTTTTCCTGAGATGATGGGAAACCCCTTTCCTCCCCCGGCTTTCCCCAAATTTCGCTCGGTCTCCATCACTATTTTGGTTTTTATCGCAAGGGGTGTCCTCATCACCGGTCCCCTTGGGATGGGAGACTGACCCCCACAACCCTGACCCAAAACCCCCCACTCCAACATCAAAATTTGCCGCCTACTGCAAGAAGCGGGGAAATTTTTCCCCATTTCCCTTTGCTGCCCAAAATAAAAACTACGCCATCCTCAAATTGTTTTCCCCGCTTTTAAGTGGCGCTGACCCAGACCACATAAATAATCTTTGGGTGAGGGAACCGGGTGGACAGGGGGCGGGTTAAAAGGGCAGGGAGGGCCGCTGACCAGCTCCCGGGCCATGCCCAAATTTAAGGGGTTTTGTCTGGGCTTTCCCAAAGGGCCCCTTGGCTGGGGTTGTCAGATGTTTATCCCCGGGAAAGTGGAAGCCTATCAAACCCAAACAAAAAACCATGGGGTTGCTGAACAAAACACGGCCCTAGATGCCAGCCCGGAGTTGTGGCCTCACCCCAGTGACCCCCGCTGCGACTCCCCCCGCTGTGCGCGAAAACCCGGGCCCGGAAAATTTTTTCCTCCGCCACTCGCAGGTGAAGAGCCTGCCCCTCTTTTGTCGACATACTGTTTGGTTTTTATAATGTACAGAAACTGGTTTTTTATTTAAAAATAACTGTAAATATAAAAAACACACCCTGTAAATTTTACGGGAAAAGAACCCCCCAAAAAGCTTTGGGAAACCCTTGGGGAAAAAATTGCGCTCCCCAAAAGGGGGAGGAAAAAATTTTCTTGTATTGCCGTTTAAAAACTCTTGTATTTTACTGAAATTTTAAAAACAAAAACAGGCCTTAATTAACCTTCGGAAATGAATTTTTCTACGAATTTCCCTTTTTTGGCGGTGAAAAACAAAATTTCTTTTTCTGAGTACAACTGCAAACAACGCTTAAATTTAAACCCCCGGAGTAAATTGCGCAAAAAATTGACAGCCGAAACTAATAGCTTTTTGCGGTTACAAATTTCGTGTTTTCTACGCTACACAACAAGAGAAAAAATTGTAATTAACCTTTCCCGTGAATTATGGGTAAAGAAAATTTTTTTTTTTGGCGTGAAAAAGACGGGCCATTTTTTGAAAACCCCAAACACAAAAACAACGCTTAATTAACCCCTGGTTTTAAATTACCAAAAGAATTGAAGGGAGCCGGGAAAAAAACTAGCTTTTTAAACGTGTTACAATTGCGGTTTTCTACGCTACCAAAAAGAGAAAAAATTGTAATTAACCTTTGCTTGTTTAATTATGCTACAGAAAAAATTGTATTTTTGGCGGTGAAAAAGACGGTTTTATTTTTGTCACCACGGCACAAAAACCCAAAGCTTAATTAACCCCCGAAAGTAAAATTGGGGAAAAGAAAAGAGCAGCCCAAAAAAGAAGTGGTATTTGTAAATTATAAAAAAAGTTGTTTTTTTTAAATGAAAAACAACAGGGAAATGGCCCTTTGATCCCCCCTTTTTTTTTTTCAATGTTATTTTGGAAACAGATAGGGATTAAAAAAAGTATATGCCTACAGTGGGGCACACTGGACTTTGATCCCAAAACACCAAAAAATCCCGAAAAAGGGAAAATTAAGAGAAGCATTCCCCCTGGACAAAAAGAGACCCCCACCAAAAAACCCCTGTTAAAAAAAATCATTTTTTTTCAGTAACAAAACACCCCGGGAGCACCTTCCCCGAAACATACAGTGAGAGGGGGTATTAGCACCCGCGTCGCGCCCGGACTTTTTATAGTGGGGGTAAAATCACAGAATCCCGCCCGGGCCTCTGATTGGCTTTAAACCCCTGAACATGCCCTAAGCCCTTCTTCCTCCCCAAATGCTTTTCCCCAGTAGCCCAAGTGCTTGCGCCCCTTTTTTCAATCAAAAGCACAAATTTTTTCACCCGAATTAAACCCCAAAAAAAAAAAAAAAACCCAATTTTTTCCCGAATTTTTAAATGAATTCCACTTCGTTAAAAATCGATTCGCCCCCTCTCTATCCCGGGCGAGAAGTCCCTGTGTTTATGATGAAAGACGAAGATCACATTTCGGGTCCAACGGGGCTTTTTCAGCAGAATTTTGCTTGCGAGGGCTTTTATCCCTGGACAAAGGAGGAAGATGATTGGGTAGTGTCAGTTCGGTTCCCGCCTCAAAAAGGGAGAGGGCGGTCACAGAAGTCCGCTGAGATGATTCCGCCAGCAACGATCAGCGGAAACACCGCTCCTCGCTTATCGTCGTCAAAAAGGTCCAGGACCTCTCAAGCCTGGGCCTTTTTCGAGCAAGCCCCTGACTAACCCAGTGATGTCATATGCCGCCTTTGCCGTAAACGCTTCAGTAGAGGGAAGAGTCTTAGATGTTTAACCAGCACCAACATGTCTGGTCACATGCAGCGAATGCATGAGTTGAAATGGAGGGAACACTTGGCCAAAAAATCCCATACCGATACCGGGCTTTCAACCACTGTCACACCCTCTGTCTCTGCCCCCTCCTCCTCCGCCACCACCAAGCGTTCCTCAGCTGCCCATGTCTCTCAGAGTCATGATCAAGGATCAGCCTCCGCTTCAGCCTCCTCCATCGCCCGAGTACCACCAGCACCACCAGAGACCCATCCTACCCCTTTTCCTTCCACCAGTTTGATGACCTGCATGCTGTACAGTGGCCATTCTAGCAGCCAGCCTTCTGTCTTCCAGGTTTAGGAGCAGAAGAAACACTTTAACCCAAACCATCCCAAAGCCAAAAGGATGAATGTCAGCATTGCCAGGCTTTTTGCCTTGGAAATGTTGCCTTTCCATATGGTGGACACAGATGGGTGCCGCCACGTCATGGCCCTTGCCTGACCCCAATACCAGATGCCGAGCAGGCATTTCTTTTCCAGAAAAGCTGTCCCTGCCGTGGCCAGCCACGTGTCATCTAAAATTTCAAGCGCGTTGTCTGCATCTGTGTCTGGCAAAGTCCATCTGACCACCGACACATGAACTAGTAAGCACGGCCAAGGCCGCTATATCTCTGTGAGCTCACTGAGTGGCTGGCCTCAGCTCTTAGGGTGCTTCATCTGAGGCAAGTCAGGGCTGTGTTGAAGCTGTGCCAGAGGAAGTGGAGGAGGAGGAGGAGGAGTAGGTATTCCTGGACACTGACGTTAAAGACGTCCCTGCCTTGGAAAGAGGTTGGCACGAATTTGAGGTGGAGGAGGAAGATGAGGAAGATCAGTTTGCTAGTGCCCCTCGACCCAGAGGCTTGGGAAATCAAGGCTCCATCTCTCACATGAGTGCTTGGATGCTCCATTTCCTCCAACATGATCCTCGCATTAACGCAATCAAACTGAACAACAGTTACTGGGTGGACACCCTCCTCGATCCCCGGTACAAAACAAAACTCAGCACTTTCCTTCCACCCACTCAAATAGAGAGTAAAATTCAGGAATTGGAGACCGTGCTGATTGATCAACTGGAGACATCTTTTGCGTCTGCTTCAAGTTCTTCAAATATCACGGTGGAACAACATCAGCAACGTGACAGCAGTAGAGTGCAAAGCAGCAGCAGCAGGCATTGTGGCAGAAACATAATGGGTGACATCTGGCAATCTTTAATTACCAACTCCCCAACGCATGTAATGCAGGGCACACATATAACACACAGAGACCGGCTTAAGAACATGGTGCACGACTATCTGCGTCTCAACACCAATGTTTTTGGATGTGTTCCAGACCCAAACGACTTCTGGGTATCCAAAATGGATAAATGGCCCGAGGTCGCTCGCCACGCCATAGAGGTGTTGTTCTGCCCAGCAGCCAGCGTCATATTTGAGCGGACCTTCAGCACAATTGGAGGAGTCATTACAAACGCATCCGGCTTTCCACAGATAATGTGAATCGTTTGACTTTCATCAAGATGAATCAGGCATGGATCTCTGATGATGTTGTGGCCCCAATTGCGGAGGTCACCAATTAGTTGCCGGTCTACTTCACATTCCTCTTCCAAAAGAAATGGTTCTCTTGAAAACTTTTTTTTAAAATGATCATTTCTTACTACAATTTTTATTCTCAGTTCCCAAAAGTTCATTCTGCTGGTTTTGCGGTGAGGAGACTGTAAAAGACACCAAGGTTTCATGAAAAAAAAACGTATTCCATTTATTTACTTTATCTTTAGAATTTTTCGCATTGTCAATGGTTTTGGGGTCATGGTGCTGTGAGATACAGCTATAATCATGGTCCTTTGGAACAGAAATGTGGCTTCTAAGTGGCATTTCTCCCTCACAATTTTTAACAGTGGCTGAGAAGTAATTTTTATAATTTTTGGGTCATGCTGCTGTGAAATGCAGCAATACTACAGGTCCTATTATAAAAAATGTGGTTTCTAACAGACATTTGTTATTCGCAATTGTCAACAGTGGCTCAAGGGTCATGTTTTGAATTTTTGGGGGCATGTTGGTGTGAAATGCAGCTATACTAGAGGTCCTATTATAAAAAATGTGGTTTCTAACAGACATTTGTTCTTCACAATTGTCAGCAGTGGCTCAAGGGTCATGTTTTGAATTTTTGGGGGCATGTTGCTGTGAAATGCAGCTATACTACAGGTCCTATTATAAAAAATGTGGTTTCTAACAGACATTTGTTCTTCACAATTGTCAAGATTGGCTCAAGGGAGATGTTTTGAAATTTATGGGGCATGGTGCTGTCAAAAAACATGAAATAAAAGGTAAGGGACAGGGGGACACGTTATTGACACATATTGTCAAAATGACTTGTTTTGCAAGATCTTTAACATAGCTAGCAATCCCTGTAGTGAGACAACCCATGTAATACAATAAAAAAAAAGAGAAACAAAGACGTGGTGGGATTCCATCCTATTTTAAAAATGTGTTTTCTAGAATTAAACTACTAAAAAACTTGCCTGTACAAAATAGCTGGTACAAATATTTCTCTGAATTGTACAAGGGAGGTACAGGAAGACTTGACCAGATGGAGGTTATTCAGAGGATATGGAGTATGGAGCACGGACAGAAAACAAAGAACACAGACAATTTCCTCCAGCATGTTGAGTAAAACGAGAAAAAGAGTGCCAAGAAAAAGGGCACCTGGGTGGAGCAGGAGCATCAACCACCAGCATTTCCAAGTGAAGCTCAATTGGTTCGCACTCATACGGAGGGGCACGCGCTACCCAGGACTTGACTGTGTACTGAGGAAGGATGGAGGTCTTGAGGCTTAAAATTTTCTGGGGCTGGAGTCACTATGGGGTTGCATCATTTGATCTCCAGGGGAATCTGTCCCTAATCACTGAGGAAGGATTTGGAGGAAAAATGAAACCAATGAATTGATTGGCTGAATCACTCAGAAGCCAGGAGGGCAAATGTCTTCTCAACTAAGAAGTGTTTTGGGGATGATTAGGACATTGTTATAACTTATGGGGTGTGCGAACGAATTAACACATCTACACGTGTAAAAAATACCTTTAAAAACTGCAGGGAGGGGTGTATGGGGTATGTAATCACACTTGAAAAAAAGCAAAATGATAATAATGTAAAATTATAAATAAAACTTCCCTAAATAAATTCTGTAAACAAATGTCAGTTACCAAAAAATATACTAAATGAAAGTCACTGTACAAAATAGCATAGTGCCACTTTGTGATCTGTGGGTCAAACAGTTTTAGGGGTCATGCTGTGGCCCAGGACAGGTATAGTCAATGTCCAATTCAACTACAATGGTGGTTGAAAGACTCCTTTTTCCGGCACTTTTTAAATCTGGGGGTCATGCAGGTTTGGGGCTCATGCTGAGGCCCAGGACAGGTATAGTCAATGTCCAATTCAACTAAAATGGTGGTTGAAAGACTCCTTTTTCTGGCACTTTTTAAATGTGGAGTCATGCAGGTTTGGGGCTCATGCTGTGGCCCAGGACAGGTATAGTCAATGTTCAGTTCAACTAAAATGGTGGTTGAAAGACTCCTTTTTCCGGCACTTTTTAATCTGGGGGTCATGCAGGTTTGGGGCTCATGCTGTGGCCCAGCACAGGTATAGTCAATGTCCAGTTCAACTAAAATGGTGGTTGAAATACTCCTTTTTCCGGCACTTTTTAATATGTGGGTCAGACAGGTTTGAGGGTCATGCTGCGTTCCAGGACAGGGATAATCAATGTCCAGTTCAAGTAAAATGATGGTTCAAATAATACTGCCTTCTGGAACTTTTTAATTTGTGGGTCATGCAGATTTAAGGGTCATGCTGTGGTACAAGACAGGGATAGTGAATAGTCTGTGAGTTTTTTTCTGTGACTCTTGTTGCCTAATTGTGTTGCCTAAGATTTAGCACGTATCCATTTTACTGTTGTGGATGTTAATTCCAGCTTCTCCAGCCCTGTTTGGGTGTAAGAATGAAGGTGTTGTTCCTCTCCCATAGACTTTAATGGTCATCGGCGATAATCTATTATCGACTATCGGATTTCGTCATGATAATTGACGATATCGACTATCGAATCGATAACGATAGTTGACGCAATCGCTCATCACTCTTAATGGGGTTACTGCCATGATAATAAAACTGTCACTAAGACAACCACAGTTTAATTTGCCATTGTGTTCTGATTCTTTCCAGTTAATTATTGTTAGTGTTCAAATTATTTCATAAATGTGTCATGCTTGACTAATAATTACTGACATGTTAATATCTGCCTGGAAAAGTGATGCAGATACTTGAAAAATATGGAAAAGGCTTGTAGAGCTGGGGTAAATATATTGCTAAAACTGCCACATAGGGCCAAATGTATGAAACTGTTTAGGTCTAAAACTCACTCTTTTGTCCATAGTAACCTATGGCAAAAAAGTTAGGTGTAAAACTTAACAGGTTCATACATGTGGCCCATAAAGTGGATCTCATTACAACTAATGATCAATACGAATATACTTTCTAAGAAATAAATAAGATATTAGACCTATAGACATATATATCCCGTCATGTATTGCTACAATTAAGATACCGCCTGAGCACAGTGGAGCTCTGGTGTCTCTAGAATGGTGGCAGAGGGAGATGTCAGTACTAGGTAACTTTTTTATTTGAATGCAGTCTCAGGCAGTAGGGGGTTTACTCATGCTCTCGAAAAACACTTTTGACATAGATAGCTACTTTAGTTTCTGCATTTCACTAAAGTGTATAATCATTAAACTTAGTAGAAGATGGTATAACATCATGTCTGAAGAAGAGAGCTAGTACTCTCGAAAGCTCGCCATCAAATATACTCACTCAGCCTCTAAAAGGTATCGCCTGATTTCTTCACTCTTCTACTACTTTCTATGGCTAACACGGTACAACATTATACTACTAATCGTTAAACTTAGTAACATACAGTACATAAGGCTGGAAAAAGACATATTGTATGTCCATCAAGTCCAATCCATAAACTACAGTGTTGATCCGGAGAAAGACAAAACCTCTTATAAGATCTTTTGGCAATATTCCCCAAAAAAGAACACTTACCGTATATACTCGAGTATAAGCCGACCTGAGTATAAGCCGAGGCACCTACTTTTGACACGAAAACCGGGAAAGCTTATTGATTTGAGTATAAGCCTAGGGTGAAAAATGCAGTGGCTACTGGTGAATTTAAAAAATAAAAATAGATACCAATAAAATTACATAGGCAGTTTAATGTCCCCCATAGGCAGATATAGGCATGTATAGGAAGTTTAATGTCCCCCATAGGCAGGTATAGGCAGGTAAAGGCAGTTTAATATCCCCATAGGCAGGTATAGGCAGGTATAGGCAGTTTAATGTCCCCCATAGGCAGGTATAAGCAGTTTAATGTCCCCCATAGGCAGATATAGGCTGGTATAGGCAGTTTAATGTCCCCCATAGGCAGATATAGGCTGGTATAGGCAGTTTAATGTTCCCCATAGGCCTATATAGGCAGGTAATTGCCCCCATAGGCAGGGTATAGGCAGGTATAGGTCCCCCTAGGCAGGCTATAGGCAGGTATAGGTCCCCTAGGCAGGTATAGGCAGGGTATTGGCAGGTATACGTCCCCCTATGCAGGCTATAGGTCTTCAGAGGCAGGGTATAGGCAGGTATAGGTCCCCCTAGGCAGGCTATAGGTCTTCATAGGCAGGGTATAGGCAGGTATAGGTCCCCTAGGCAGGGTATAGGCAGGTATAGGTCCCCTAGGCAGGCTATAGGCAGGTATATGCAGGGTTTTAAAACAAAAAACAACCACTTACCTCGCTCCCCGCTGCTCAATCTCCTGCGCGCGCTCCTGCATCTTCTCGGCACAGGCGGGTGATGTCATCAGGCCGCGTATGCAGCGTGATGACACACACTGCCTGTGCCGGAAACTCCAGACGGCCGCGAGTCTGCGGCTGCCCGGAGTCCACTGCGGATCAGAGAGCACTTGCTCTCTACTCCGCAGTGGTATCTCTTCACCTGTGTGCGCTCCGGAGGAGTCGCATACAGGGGAAGAGATAGCTGACAGCGCCTGGGCAACGGCAGTGCCCGGATGCTGTCAGGTACTCGGCCTTCAGTTATATGCGCTCCCTGAGGAGTCATATATAACTGAAGCGTCCCTATCGGCGCACGGGCCATCGCAGCGCCCGAGTGCCGACAGTGACTCGAGTATAAGCCGAGGGGGGATTTTTCAGCACATTTTTTGTGCTGAAAAACTCGGCTTATACTCGAGTATATACGGTAAATTACTTTTAGAATGGATTGTGCCCTATTAATACTCATATCATACTGATCACTGAAAACCAATCCGAAGAGATTTTCAATATGAATTCTCATACCGCATTTGAAAGTAGCATGTTATATAGATTGGATCTTCAGTAGAAGACACATGCATCACCAGGTTTTTATTGAAAAAAGTCTATTCACTCTATTGCTGCATAGTAGAAGTACTATGTATTAGGCATTGTGTTATATAGACTCTTATCAAGCAGCAGTAAAGGAACACAAAAAATACTTGGTGCCTTCAGGTTTTTGCTATTGAGACACCAATATGTCACCCAGACCACAGGGTAGATTTTAAATCTCCGAAGAGATTTTCAATAGGAATTCTCATATCTCCCTTAAAAGTAGCATATTATATATATTATATTATATATATGTCCCCCATGCCACAGGGTAGATTTTTAATCTCCGAAGAGATTTCCAATATGAATTCTCATACCGAATTCTCATTTGAAAGTAGCATATTATATATATTGTAGGACTTTAGCTATCCTCCAGCCACTTTGTTCTTTTGTAAGAAGGAATATGGCACACCAATATGTCATAGTGAAATGTCACTGCCGTTTCTCAATATTATATGTAACCAGCAGTGTTCGGGAAAATACTTTGGGAAACTATTTTAAATACAAAATACAAAACACTTATGACTGAAGTATTTTAAATACAAATACTAAATACTTTAATCCCGAAGTATTTTAAATACAAATACTAAATACTACTTCAAAAGTATTTTCCAAATACTAAAATACTTGAAAAATGTAAACAAAAAATTTAATAAAAACAAAAAATGGATCAGAGGTCCTTTAGCCCACTAGGATTAGCATCTACCCTGCAGATATGTCAGTGGCCAGGATTCATTGTGTCCGACTCCTATAGAAGATGTCTGTCACATGGAGGAGAGGATGCTACAGTAAAGAGAAACATACAGGTACCTTCCTTTAGTTACTATGCCTATTAATGTCAGGCATTTGGGGATATTAATTTAGTTTCAGTAACTCCATGTGCTTCACATTAATAGCAGTTAACCCCATCATGTCCCTCATATTAACCCCTGTGTGCCCTATATAAGGGTTACTAATATGTGAGACACATGGGGGTACTAATAAAGGACCTTAATTATGAAGATACCTAATTATTACCTTCATGTCCCTCACATATCAGTAACTCTTATTTGAGGAATACAGGGGGTTATTGTGAGGGAAATGATGGGGTTAACTGCTATTACTATGAGGCACATGGAGCTGTAATGCACATGACCAGACTTTTTATCTGCAATGGTGGATTTCTCCCCCCCCCCCCCTCCGCTTATACTCGAGACAATACGTTTTCCCAGTTTTTTGTGGTAAAATTAGGGGCCTCGGCTTATATCCGAGATGGCTTATACTCGAGTATATACGGTAATTTTACGGAATAGATTATGCGATCGGGATGATTAAAACCTAAAAATAAATCATGCTTCACTACAAGGCGGACTTGCGTTGCTGGAACGCGCTGGAATTTTCCCTCCTCTCATCGCACCTCGCACAAGATACGAGAAACGAGAGTGATGACGTGACTCGCGCTGTTGTTTTTTTTGCGGTGAGGCGGGTTATTTAAATTACAACATTTGTTTTGAATTTAGAAAGTAATTAAAATACTTAAAATACTTCCTAAAAGTATTTTAATTACAAATACAAAATATTGAATAAAAAAAGTATTTTGATTACAAAATCCAAATACCTGCAAAGTATTTTAAATACTATTTTAATTACTTGTATCTTAAATACTCCCGAACACTGGTAACCAGGTCTGCCCTCTACTACGGATATCCTCTGTAAATCCGTCAATAACTCAATAGCACGAACGTGATGACACCAAGTATTATTATGTTCCGTTACTGCTACTTGACACAATGTCTATATAACAGCCCATATACTACATTTTTGCTGTTGCAGCTGTGGAAATCTTGGATTTAGTTTACAGTGTGCTACTGATTTTGGAATGTGTATGTATGTTACAGCCCACCAGTGTGCACCTATGCTAATTTTTTTCAAAAGTGTTTTTTTGATGTGCAGAACCATATATTGTTTCTAGTCTGTATGTGGAGGAGTGGCTGCCTCCATTTTGTTTTTTGCACTTCACCCACCTTCACATACTTTTTAATCAGTGCAGTGTAACTTGGAAGCTGGTACCTTCATTCCCTGGATTATGGAGGTCTGAATAGGACCCAAACGAGAGGGAACAATAGTGTAGGACCACCTGCCTGAGGTCCCGTTGAAGTTCAGAGGTGGCTTAAGCAGTTTTGATCAAAAATGTGAACTGAGAACCTCAAAAGTTTTTTTAATATATTCTAGATAGCAGAAATGCTTTTTCAACGATTCCTATGTCCCCTTTGATAGCTTCTTTAGTTGATAGTGTGCTACTGATTTGGAAAGTGTAAAAAATAAAGTTGGCTAAGGCCAGTTTTGGAAATATTTTGTGTCGGAGGGGCATTTGTCAGTGTGGTAATCTGCTTACAAAGTGTTTATCCCAGAGCTAAGTAACCCTCGGACTGTCCAAAGTGGCAGCCGAACTCAAATGAGTGCCTACAATATGAATATATAGTATTGTAATTTAGAACATTGCAATTTTTACTTTCATGGAGCTTGTACAGCCGGAATACATACTGAAAAGCATATTGCTTTGGAGCACAACCTCTTTGATTTGTATAAAGTTTACTGTTACCTATTTCCGGGAAAGGTTGTAGATTTGCACCCGCATACATTCAAAAGGACATGTACTGTTGTCCTTTAGTGAAGAATATAACATTAAAGCTTCTACATGCAGAAAGTCACATTCACTGTATGGAAGCACATAATTTGAATATAAAATTATATATTAAGGATAATTCTAAAAGGGAAATCAACCCAAAATATTAACACCATGTGCAGTAATAATTGGACCTACATCATTTGTCATCTATTTTATCAAGGAGATAGCTCCACATGTTCTCAAAGCAATCTTTATATTCCTTGAGGCTCTTCCTGTCAAATTATATCTCTATTATTTTTACATACATGAAATTACATGTGTGTCCTACAATATGGAAAATAAATTATACGATGGGGTAATTAATCAAAGTATGTTACATTTTAATGTAACCACTATACTTGTAATTCTCATTGGAATTAAACAAGTCTAAACTAGAAACTAGAACGGCTTTATTAAGAAACATGGTACCTTATGAATATCCTAAGAGTCTTGCTTTAAGGGTAGGAAGCGTCTGAAAGGATGGAAGATTTTTATTTTAATGTATATGCAAATTGGTTTTAACACTTTGTGTTATGTGTATGTATATATAAATATATATAATTATATATAATATATATATAATATTTTATATATATATATATATATATATATATATATATTATTATATATATATATATAATAATATATATATATATATATATATATATTATATATATATATATTATATATATATATAAGGATGGTATTCATATAATATAATGTTTTTTACAAGAATTCCAGGAAAACAAATACAAGCAGTACATGGAGTATTTATGGATATTTAGTAAAAGGTGAGGTTGCCACCTCTAGAATCGTAAACCTATTTGTTAAGTAAAGGTTTGTGATCACTGCTGCATTGGATTTTTTATCCCCGGCATCCAGAAGTTTAAAGGGTTTTCCAGGATTTAGAATAGCTTGTTGGTCTGCTGGTGTATAATTAGAAATAGAAAAAAAGAAGTGTACGCACCTCCATCCCGGTGGCCGCCCCATACATCCTGGTCGCACAGTGAACGTCCATCTTTCACATGCTATGTTCAGCAAATCACAGGCTACAACATCACATGCACGTGACCGCTCTGGCCTGTGACTGGCTGCACATAACATGTGAACGATGGATGTTCACTGTGTAGCCATGATGTACAGGACGGCCATGGGGATGGAATGGAGTGCCATGGAGGTGAAGGCTTCTTTTTTCTATTCCTATTCATGCTCCATAGGACAAAAGAGCTTTTCTAATTCCCGGAACACTCCTTTAAGCTACAAGTTGGCAATGACTTCTTAAAACTTGAATGGAGGAGACCTTGGACACTGAATCTTAACCTAAATACTGTGGTTGACAGTGCTTTACCAGATGTTGCTGTGTTAGGAGATCTCTATTCTTTTCACGGACTACATATTTTCTATGGTGGGGAAAAAAAGAAGTAAAGTTTTTGATTGCCACTACATCTAGAAGGATAGATGTGTACATGCACAATTCCCTCTCTATTCTCTCACTGATATAAAGCAGTAGCAATAGCTGAAGGATCTCGGGTCAGTGGACATACGTTCTCTCACCTACTGTTTATAGTCAGACCACCCCTTTAAACAAATGCATATGTGATTGGATAGTGATGGCAGTGTGATTCCTAAACTCCCTGGATTTGTTCTCTTATTTTGAAAAAAAAAAAATACAGATTTGGGATATGGACCTGAAATATGGGATTGTAAACTTACTTTTAGACTGATAAGAATTGCTCGACATTGATTCATTGACACGTTCTTTAAATTGCCTCTACTATTTTAATTATTGCAATACACAATCCAACCGGCGTTAGCCATATAATGTAATTTAGGATTACCCTCCACAGCACCAAGGGATTAAGAAGCTAGATCTGCTGATCTTTCTAAAATGTAATAGGCTGTGGATCTTTGAAGTGTTATCTTTGTGTAGAGTAATAAATACCTTTTCCATAACATTTCTGTTTCTTTACCATCCTTTAGAATCATCTTACTATAGAATGTAAGCTTTTTAGATGTAAAAAAGAAAAAAATGCAATACTAATAGATTAGTATATTGTCTAAATATAATTTCTATCTAATATATCTTGCAGCTGCTAGGAATTCATATTTGCGTGTATCACAAAATTTTTATTGCCAAGGAAGTAATTTTGATAATAATGATTTTTAACAGATAATTAATGTTTGAGATACCATACATCAAAGTTAAGTGCTATTATATTATTTCATATAACATAAACACATAAAATGATCACAAACTTCATAGTTCTGTGCCAATTATCAATCTGACTACTTATTATTGGAGAGGTCTAAAATGTCATCTGTCTTACATAACACATATGCTGCATATAATTAACTCACAAGTATCATTCCACAGTCATAGATCCTCAAGTCTTTAAGTGAACACAAGAACATTCGTACACCATTAGCACAATGGTGAAGCAGATACAAGTCTACCATAGTGCTTTGTGTTTTTTGAGGCCATTAGTTTCGAACACTAGTAATTTAAACCTGTTGATTTTTGTTATGAAGTAAATGTTCACTCAGGTGCTTAGAGACACAGCTTGAAGCTCCTGTGTCTCATGACACAATATAATAGGGGCATGGAGCATCTTTGTTATGAGGAAAGGTTAAAAAATGACCTATTTAGTCTTTAGAAGAGACATCTAAAGGGAGACATGTTTAATTTATATAATTATATAAATGCCACATACAAAATATATGGTTAGAAGAAATTCCGTGTTAAAAATCTCTTAAAAGTCAAAGGGTCCTCCCTCTTTCTGTAGAAAAAAAGGTTTAACCTCCAGAGACAATTAATCTTCTTTACCATAAGAACCCTAAATCTGTGAAATAGCCACCTCAGGAGCTGGATGAGGGTTAGTATTATCAGTTCAAAATCATATCAACACTTAAGTAGACAGAGGAAAGCATAAAATAAGATTGGAGCATTAGTCATCTTCCCCTGAAGCTGGTTCCACCAATGTCTATGCAGTGTAAAAGCATTTGGCCATGAAGATGATAAGGGGGAGAAAGACACTTTCTTATCGGCTGGAAGGTTCAGGCTGGAGGAAAGTTCATGGGAGCCAGAGGACAACTTCTTGGATCATGAGATGGTGCCGAAGTTTCTCTTGTCGAGAAAGAGGTGGAGGCCAAAGGTGGGGGGGGGTTGTTACAAGGCGCCTGGCCGGCATGTTGGACCGCGGACGCACTGTGTCTGCTCTTCCCATACACTGCTGGGGACGGGTGGTGCCATGTTCAGCAAATCAGGCAGCGGGCAACCTTGTACTGCCAGTGGGTACTCCCCTTGCCACGCTCCTGCTCCTCCGCACTCCTCCGTCAGCAGGTGTGCGCATCCCTTAGGGTGCATGCACATGCTCATGAGATCTAAAGGGCCAGTGTGCCGGCAATTGGTTAATTGCCAAGGCCCTGACCCTCATCTGCTTCCCTGCCAGATCTATAGTGCCTAGTATCATTAAGAAAGCGTTCCTGAGTGTGTTCCTGCCTTGCCATGTTCCAGACCCGTTGTTATACTTTCTATGAACCTTTGCCACCTGCCCTGCACTTCCTGTCTGTCCCTGCCTACGAGTTTGCTTCACAATTTGATACCTCGTTGCACCTCGACCACCATCGGAAACAAGTCACATCAGGGGTACTAACCTGGTAAGACTCCCACTGCAGCAAGCCCAACTTAGATTCCGCCTCCTGGAGTGGCTTCTACCACCGCTTGCAGTGGTCCAGAGGACACGCTACTCTGGCTGTTACAGGGGTTCAATTCAGAAAGGTATAGCGGCAACTGACCCTAACTAACTGTCCTTTAATGTTCCCTTAAACAAGATATCAGAACCTCTATACCTAAAACTGACTCTATAGTGTTTATTTAAAAAAAATCCCACTATAACAAAGGATGGAAACCTGAAAGACAAGTAATTTCAATGGAGATCTTTCATGCACACTCAGCTCCTATACTACCAAGGTCATTAAAGGTCCCAAACCGTAGTTGGCAAAACAGAAAACAGTACACTTAACAGGACAGTGAAAATTCCTTGGGAAGAACTTTCCTATTTAGATCTGAAAAGGGACAGTTATGTCCCCAAAAATGCAATATCTAAAAGATGTTCACATTCCTTCCAAAAGATTTTTACCCCCCAAATTTTTTATCTTATTCATCCAAACCCTTAGATTTATACTACACCAGCCATTTTATGCCATATTTTACAATTAAGGTTACTATTTTGAAAACCCTTTAAGAGCTTTAGATATAACAATATGTGAAAAATCTGTCAGCTGATTATTTGCCAAAATTAAATGGATTCAGCAAAATGCTGGTGAGTGAAAGTACACTCATTTATAATGCATTTACTCGGGTTTTCATGCAGTTTTTTCCCTACCTGTCTGAATTCTTTTTTTTTTCCTTAGATAAACACTGTAGCTAGAAATAAAACACATGAGAGTACATGACTGCTATTAAAGGAATATATTTATTTGTACTATTAAAGCACACAGCAAAAAACACATTGGAATCGTGTATAAACCTGTTGCCCTTTCTTATTGCTAAGGACTTTACTTGTCATCCAACAGGAGCAGAGGCCAATGCAGGGATCAAGATTATAGCGTCTTTAAACACAAGGGGAATTCTAGAGGATTTCTAGAGCAATGGGTTATTATTTTGACTTGAAGGGAGGGAGACCTAAAGATAACCTTAGATAAAAACTTTTCTGAAAATGGAAAGATATTCTATCACAATCTTTTAATATACATGGTGGAGACACATCTAGAAAGATCACAGACACCAATCTTTATATAAATGGGTTGGAAGAAACCAGCAATGAATACATGAGGTCTCAAAAAGGCAGACAAATTTGGATAGTAATTTTGTTAATTTATGCCAAGTATTAAAAAAATCAATCACTGGTGATGCCTTGATTTCAACCACTTCAGGACCTGAACAAGTTCCCTGTTAATGAGCACAAAACAGTTGACAAAGTTTTTACTATACATAAAGTATGTTTAGCATCTTTTTAACCATTTTTAATGTTATTGATCTTTTCTTCAGTGTTATTTGGGCAACAAGTGCAAAAAAGTTTTCCAATTTTTCTCTATTTATTTTATTTTAATTGTATAAAGTTGTTCAAAAATAAGATTTTAAAGTCTTTTCCCTTTCTGTTAGAATCATTTTGATATATTAATCGATGAATAGTTTCACGTTGCCATGGAGAGCTGCAACTACATAGTGTGGTCTAGAAGTAATATTCTTTTTGTTTTTTTATGTTTTTGTTGTCTATGCACAGTGTGCACCATATTCATCAACGAGGCACTTGTTCTGTTTATTAGTCTTTTATAGGGAAAACATTATATCATAGTAGAAAAGTGTCATCAAACTGTGATAAATGACTTTTATTTTCTTATGTTATAGAAAAAGTAGAACAGGGGGCACCATAAATATAGCATTTGCCCCAAACCTAATAAATAAATTGATAAATCTGACCCACTATGTTTCCAATAAGGTCAGAAAAGATTTGATGGACATTTCAATTTTATTTTTCACTTTCATGTAGCTGGAGATACAACCTTTCTACCTGCATTATGCAGAGTCAGCAGCTATAGCCCTTACCTGGTAATTGTTTTTTCTCACATGATTGATCAGATTAACACAGTGAGTGATCAAGTGGGTAGATATGAGCTTTATCTTATCCATAAGGAGTCATTTATGCCATTTATGCTTTTCTACTCTCCTGCAGCTACAAATTCACGATGCAGCTGCAGCTTCCACAATTTATTTAAAGACATTGGAAAGTCCAAAAACAGTTAAAGCGGTGTTCCCATCTGTAACCTTATGGACCCACAGCAACCTTGAAAACGGGCTCCAAAAAGTTCTCATGCAGAACCAAAAGGAGGTCATACTTCCATATTACAGGAAGTAATTAATGGAGAGTGACACTCAAACACTACCTCCTCTCTGTCCTGCTTAGAGACTTTTGGGGGCCTATTTAAAGATAGGTTTGGGTCCCAGAGCTGTGACAGATATTTATGGCATATTCTATCGATATATTATAAATGTGGTAAGCTGGGAACACGCCTTTGAAGGGGTTGTTTTATCTAGTCGAATGGGATCTCAGGAGTAGCACAATAAATCCATGTAACACTTCATTTACCCATAGCAAGTACCGCAGGGAAAATGTCCTGCCTGTCCCAGTCAGCTGATTTTAGTATGTGATTCCAATCTGAACAACATTGGAGCAGGTTTACTATTGCTATTTTGCTAGAATTCTGGAGAAATAAGCACCAAAATACTGATAAACTTGTTTTACGCCACATTTATTATGTATCTTAGACTTCTAAATTGTGTCAGACATAAGGGTGTAACATCACAGAAAGAGGTACAGCTTCATATAAAAGGGTGTCACTAAGCGTGTGACGCTATGTGCCAAATTTGCCCAAATTAGTGGTATAAACAAAACCAACTAGTAGGAAGTGACTAGACAGTCTAAACTTGCACCATATTAATCAACACCATGATAAATCTGGCACATTTTGGGACTGTCTTAGTGAACTTTACACTGTCTAAGTATTAGACAGGATTAATACTGTAAATCTGCCACATTGTCTCTGATGAAACAACCTCTTGCACAATTTCACAGACCAATATACTACTAGTCATCACTTCTCAGCTGTCCTATAAGCCATCATTTTGAAGGAATGTGCTAATTACCTCTGCTCTAATCAGTTAATCAAAAATTATAAAAATAAATAGATCTTGACTATATTACGAGGCAATACACTTTTAATAACATATTCACAGGATTGTATAATAAGGGTTTAAATCAGCTGACAGGTAGAGAGTATCATTGTACACAGGAGGATTTAGAGGGCCATGCTCATGGGAAATTCCATTTATTCCACAGCATCTATAAGCCCTCGAGGAATCAACACAATGTGAAATAAATAGCCTTTAATAATAGTGTAGATTCTCTTCTAAACAAGCTAAAAGTAAATCTGGGTCAACGATGGAAAGTGCAGAACATTTTTAGAAAAAATTTAAATGTTGTAACTCTTTATGGCTTTACATGACAAATTTCAAGAGCCAGAAAGCCCCAGGAGGTTTTGTGTAATTTATAGTGGCCTAAATATAATAAATGATCGCCGTTAGCAAACAAACTGCTTTTTATGTGATGTGTTGTTAGTTTACTCCTGTGTTAGCAGCACAGAGCAGGTGGAAAGAGTGCATGGCATTAATTGATAATAGAAAAAAAAAATCATTATTTTGCTTCTAGAGATATATTAATAGAAAAACGAATGTCATTTAAAGATTACCACACCATTTCACAGCAAGGCGTCCTTTAAGCACATAAACAAAACACATTTTTAATACTACATGATTGTTTTAGAAAATTTGTCCAAATTTCTACTATAATTTGCATTTCTATGATGTTCTAAGCTCAGTTTCTTTTTTTGGGGTTTTTACTTATATAAGGCCCCTATTAGGCACCTGTGCCCTACCCAATGCTTCCATTATTAGGTACAGTGGAAAATGTTCCAAGAAGCTGCCCTGAATCTTAATAACTTGACAAAGGACTATATTATATAGAATCAAAGACTTACTGAGTAAGCCCGCTACACAGGACCTTACCAGCATCTAGACATACTCACACATCATAAACACAAACACAAGGCCATACTTACAGCTCAATGGCTATATAATAGATGGATCCCAGTATGATGCAATATAAGCCCCAATGATACTTGGAAAAGATATAACAAATGCAGATAACTAATGAGCAGTATGTCACACACCCATCCACTAGGAGGGCAGCTGAATAATAAAAAACTGCACAGTACCAGTTCACACCAGTATGCAGATAATCCACAATAATATAGAAGGGGAGACTGCACAAATGTAAAAATACCGATAAGACAACCACTCACACACATTCTATGAATGAGAGGGGTGGTTGCTAGTATTATAATTGCATATAGAAAAGGAGGTACAAATGGTGCTAATTATACACTTATGTGTGGTGCACCATGTTGGCTTTCAGCCTATAACAGTACTGCTATGCGATTGGGCGTGCTGCCCAGCACATTTCAGGTGTCTAACACAAAATACTGAAAATTATCCACAGACAACACTTCAACAATTCAACGATCTTTATTCCCCAATAGTGCAACGTTTCAGCTCATTAATGAGCCTTTTTCAAACTGCTTGAAAAAGGCTCAATAATGAGCTGAAACGTTGCACTCTTGGGGAATAAAGACCGTTGAATTGTTGAAGTGCTGTCTGTGGATAATTTTCTGGATTTCGTGAGGCCCGTGGACAGGGTTTGGACTTGCACTCAAGCTTATGGTTGGTAACCGGTGCTGCTGAATATATTTAGAGTCTAACACAAAATACTGACACCCTCTGCTCTTCAGTATTTAGGGGAAAAAAACTACATACTGGAAAACTATAAAATATGATGTATTAGTTGAAACAGTGGCCACTATATTTACAAGCTCGCAAACCACGTCAAGGTTCCTTGTTTTCTTTACACATCATGTGTCAGCAAAGGGTTAAATTTCATCTGGTACCATGTCATTTACACATTTAACATTTACTTAATACCTTTTTTCCAGTCCAAAAGACTTGGACACACTGAGTCTTGATAAATGAGCTTCAATGTGGATTAATGTAAATTTATGCATCTGGGTACTAATAATCTGCAGGCATAATGGCCCATATGTATGAAAGTTGCTGTGCCAGCTTTCTAGTGTGCATAAGGCAGAAATAATGAAGTGTACCTTATCCAACATATTCTTAAAACATTTGTGACAAAAAGAATGAGTCTGTCTGAAAAAACCAACACTTTGTCTGTGCCACTTTTCTAGGGTTCTGTCTGTGTCAATTTGTAGAATAAGACACATTTATGTAGCTTTCATGCTAAAAAAGTGTCTCATGTGTCGCTATTCATGCCAGTTTCAAAGTGGTGAGGCTAAGTTTTAGAAGGGCAATTGATTTAACGAAGGGGAATTTCTTTTAGAATTTCAGGAAAACTTCGGTTCGGAACAAGTCGAATTTTGGGGGTACTTGGGGTGAACGAATTTTCTTTTATTGATAAAAAGGCGGGCGACAAGGCGCTACGGGGGGCAAAGCACTCGGGGAGGAATAAGGCATAGCCTGCATACTTTGCAGAGATGAAGCCAACAAACCGGGGGTTTCTCTACTCACCGCACTATATAACCCGGGGCGGACCCCGGGAGCTCACACTCCCCCTCCTGGCCATGGGGGAAAGGTGCTCCCCCGCGGCGATAGCTTTTACTGAAAATTTGATTGAAAAGAACTCATTTTTTTACAGAAATTTTTTTGGGGGGGGGGTCTCAGCTTTTAAACGCTTCTCTTAATTTCTATTTCTAATTTTTTGGGGTATTGGATCTGAAATCCATTTGGCGCACGCACTGCATAACATTCAATACCAAGTGGGTCTAACCCAGTTCCTGTTGTATTCATTTAAAAAAAGCTTTTTTAAAATACAAATACCACTTAATTTTTGGCTCTCAATTTTTTTGGTGCAATTTACATCCAGGGGTTTAAATTTAATTTTTTTTTGCGGGGTCGACCCCAAGAACCTCTTTTTCAACGCCAAAATATATAAATTTTTTCCTTACCTAATTCACAAAAAAGGGTTAATTACAACTTATCTTTTGTTGTGGGGCGTAGAAAACACGCAATGTAACACCTACAAACTAAAATTTTTTGGGGGGGCAAATTTTTGGCAAAATTTACACCCAGGGGTTAATTAAGGTTTTTTGCTGGTGTGCTGACCCCAAGAAACCGCTTTCTCAACCCCAAAATATAAAATTTTTCCTGTACCAAATTCAAAACAAAGTTATTAAACAAAATCTCTTTTTTTGGTGGCGTAGAAAACCGCAATTGAACACCGACAAAGCTACTATTTTGGGGGGCTAAATTTTTTGGGCGCAATTTACATCCAGGTTAATTAAGCTTGTTTTAACTGGTGTGCTGACCCCAAAAAAGCCGTCTTTCAACGCCAAAATTATAATTTTTCCTGTAGCCTAATTCACAAGCAAAGGTTAATAACAACTGTATCCTTTTTGTGTGGCGTAAAAACACGCAATTGTAACACGCTACAAAGCTACTATTTTGTGGGCTCCATTCTTTGGCGCAATTTAAAAATCAGGGGTTAATTAAGCGTTGTTTGCCTGGTGTGTGACCCCAAAAAACCGTCTTTTTCAACGCAAAATATATAAATTTTCCTGTAGCGCTAATTCACAAGAAAAGGGTTTAATTTAAACAACTGTATTTTTGGGTTGGGTGTGGTGTAAAACACGCAATTGTAACACGCTACAAACTACTATTTTGTGGGGCTCAATTCTTGGCGCAATTTACATCCATTGTTAAATAAGCGTTGTTTTGCTGGTGGGGCTGACCCAAGAAACCCTCTTTTTAAACACCAAATATATAAATTTTTCTGTAGCCTAATTCACAAGCAAAGGTTAATTACAACTGTATCTCTTGTTTTTGGGGGCGTAGAAAACACGCAATTGTAACACGCTACAAAGCTTCTATTTTGTGGCTGCTCAATTCTTTGGCAAAATTTACATCCAGGGGTTAATTAAGCGGTTTTTTTGGGCTGGTGTGCTGCCCCCCAAGAAACCGTCTTTTTCAAGGGCCAAAATATATAAATTTTTTCCTGTAGCCTAATTCACAAGCAAAGGTTAATTACAACTGAAATCTCTTGTTGTGTGGCGTTAAAAAAACACGCAATTGTAACACGCTACAAAGCTACTATTTTGTGGGGCTCAATTCTTTGGCGCAATTTACATCCAGGGGTTAATTAACGTTGCTTTGCTGGTGTGCTGACAAAAAAAACCGTCTTTTTCAGCACCAAAATATATACATTTTTCCTGTAGCCTAATTCATTCCGAAAGGTTAATTAAGCCTGTTTTTGCTTTTACATTTAGTAAAACACAGTGTTTTTAAACGACACATACAAGTAAAATTTTTGGCCATTTTGTGGAGCGCAATTTAATCCAAGGGGTACCCAAGCTTGTTACTGGGTTCATTTGGATCAAAAACATTTAAACTTATCATAACAATTCATCATCAAACAGTGTTTTGTTACATTTTAAAACAAACAGTATTCCAGACAGAAGGTGGCCAGGCCTCACCTGCGAGTTGCGGTCACAAAAATTCCTGGAACAGGCCCAGGTCGCAGGCACAGAAAGGGGGACGTCGCAGCAGGGGTCACTCAAGGGCCACAACTGCCGCTGTCATCTAGCGGCCGTTGTTTTTGTTCAGCACCCCAAGGGTTCTTGATTGGTTGACTAGGTCATCCTCTTCCTCACAGATGACATCTGAAACCCCAGCCAAGATGGGTGGGAACCTCAGACACAACCATTAGTTGGCAGGGCCCCCGGGAGCGGGTCAGCGGCCCTCACCTGTCCTCAGCCCGCCTCTGTCCCATCCGGTTCCCCTCAGCCGAGATCTACTATGTGGTCTGGGCTCACGCCCCTGTATAGGGGAGGATGAACAATTTGAGGAGGGCAGTCAGCAGCTACTTGGCAGCAAAGAAAGGGGGGCCCCAATATCGCCGCTTCTTGCAGTAGGCGCAAAGTATAGATGTGGAGATTTGGCCCATGGAGGTCATGTTGGAGGGTTAAACCTCGGCATACCAAGGGACCGTTGATGAGGACAAGCAGTGACGATGAAACACAAATAGATGATGATGTAGCCGACCGCACTTGGGAGCCGGTGAGGCAAGGGCTTCATCATCGTCAGGAAAGAGGGCGTCAGCTTGCGCTTCAGGCAGCAGCGCAGCCAGCAAGTGGGTCTTTGTGGCCGTGAGTCAGCAGGATAGCAGCATTTGTGAGGTCGGGAGCCAAGCGGCCACGGGGTAAAAACCCGCTTCGCAGGTCCAAGAAAGTAGGGGCACAGGGGCTCAGCGAGGTAGCGGCGGCAGTAGTCACTCATGCGGAGCGTTGGCGATAAAATCCGATACTCGGCGGTGTGGCAGTTCCTTGCTAAGACACCGGGGAGGAGCCGAATATGGGTATATGTAGAATCTGTGGGCAGAAAGTGAAGCGTGGCCAGGGAGCTAACGTTGGCACCACGGCCCTGCGTCAACACATGCGGGCGTCACCATCCGGAGAAACGTGGCTCAGATGTTGGTGGTCCATCCTGCCGCCGCAGCAACAGCAGCAGCAGCGCCCAGTGGCACGAAATGCCATTGCAGCCAGTCAAGGTCCACTACCTCTGCTGAAGGGAGCTGTTTCTCTTTGACATCATCTCCCGGGTCCAGAGCTCCTGCTCCTCGCTACTCATGGCGCCAGCAGTCGTTTCAACGAGGCGATTGCAAAGAGACAACAGGATTGCGTCCAACCATCCTAAGGTGCAGCAGCTGACCGTGCTCCGTCCAAGTTTTTGGGTACTGCAGTCCCTCCCTTTCCAAATGGGGGGACTCTGCACCGTTAAGAGACCAAATGGCTTGAGCCGAGCCGAGATGGAGAGTTCCAAGCCGGAATTTGTTTTCCAAAAAGGCAGTACTAGCACTTCATAAGTATGTAGAACAGAAGGTGGGGGTCAGTCCTTGAGTTTAAATGGGTTTGTTCCAAGGTGCACGGCAGCGCGGACGTCTGGAGCTGTAACTACGGTCAGGGCCCAGTACATGTCCTTTACGGCCCACTGGGTGAATGTGCGTCCTGCCCAGTGCACACCAACAACTTGGACAGGAGACGCCGCTTTCTCCTCCACGTTGTCAAACTGCTGCCCCCTGCGCCAATGTCCGCCTGCTCCTCCTCCACCCCACCACCCTCTCAGCCTCCACAATTTCTGCTCCATCATACCACATGTTTAGGGCACAGCGGTGTCCACGCAGTTCTACACCTGGCTTGCCTCAGCGAACGAAGTCACACAGGGGAGGAACTGCTCCGCGTCATGCGCAAGTAATCGATGTGTGGCTTTCTCCGCGCCAACTGCAAATTGGAACCATGGTGACGGACAATGGGAGGAACATAGTGTCCGCGCTGCACCGAGGAGGGATGTCCATGCGCCCTGCATGGCGCACGTGTTCAATCTGGGTTTTGAAAAGGTTCCTGGAGTCTTCCACTGATCTTCAGAACATTCTGAAAAAGGCCAGGAAACTGTGCATGCACTTTATCCATTCGTACAAAGCCAGGAACACCCTCCGAGTTGCAGTGGCAGAACGCCTCCCCCAACACACTCTGATAGCGATGTTTCCACCCGTTGGAATTCCAGCTTGCACATGTTGGACCGACTGTATGAACAGAGAAAGGCCATTAACGATTTTTTTTGATGATCCAGGCAGACAGAAGTACTCCCCTGTGTAACTTTGATGTCATCCAGTGGCAGCTCATGCGTGACACCTGCCGTTTGTTGAGGCCATTCGAGGAGGTGACGTTATTTTTTCAGTCGCCGGACTACGGATGAAAAACATCATTCCACGCTTCATGTCCTGGAACAGATGCTGAAAAATCTGTCTGGGCAGGGACGAGAGACTGGCGACTACTTCTCGTGGCTACATAGTCCGGTGGGACTGAAATGGAGGGGAGGAGGAGGACATTGGAGCAGAAGCATTGTCTGGTGAAATGAGTGGATTTTCTACCCCAGGTGACAAGAGAGGAGGAGCAGGAGCAGCTGGAGGAGGTGGAATTTGGAAAGAGGAAGATGAGGCAGTGACCCCCAACACCGTGGCAGTATACAGTGGAAATGGAGGCAGGGAGCCCCTCGGAGTCCCCTTGTTTCAGATAGCCCGCAGCATGCTTTTTGCCTGGCTAGTGACAGCCGAATAGTCAGCATCTGGCAGAGGGATGACTTCTGACTCTCCACCCTATTGGACCCCTCGTACCGGTCCAAAAAGGGAGCCTTTTTTCCCAGCTATTGAGAGGGAAGACAAACTCAAAATACTATAGGGAAATCCTCCGTAATCAGTTGGCAGCTGCCTATATGTGGCATCGTCCCTCCTCTGACAGGGCCCGACCGGGGGGTTTCCTCAGCGCTCCCCGTACTACTGCCGCGGCTGCTGGTGGGGGGTAGGAGCAGTAACCAGCTCCATCAGTATAACCTGTCTGGAGTCACTGTGAGCAGCTTCCTTTACCCCGCCTAGTGAGGAGGGCAGTCGCCAGCAGCAGCAGCAGCAGACCTGGAGCAGTCCCTTTAAACAACAGGTTGTGGGCCTACTTGGACAGCACTCTTTCCACCCCATTTAGAAGATCCGCTGAACTACTGGGCAGCCAAAAATGGATGTGTGGCCGCAACTTGCCGAGTTTGCAGTGGAGAAGCTGTCCCTGCCCGGCCAGATTGTGGCATCAGAGCGGGTGTTTTAGTGCGGCGGGGGGCCCTCGTTACCCCCAAGGAAAACCCGCTTGTCCATGGGAAATGTGGAACGACTGACCTTTGTCAAGATGAATCAGGCATTTGGAAACGGCCCATGGATTTCCACACACCAATGCCTTAGGCGTCCAGTCTGGGTTCAAACTACCTGCCTTTAGCCACTAAATTCTGATGCCGCCACCCACCTGATGCCACACATCTGCTGACAGTTTTTCTCCATCTGCCTACCACCATCTTTACCAGGACTGGTATTGCCACCCACCTCAACACTCTATGTCACTCTATGACCTCATGCTGCTGCTGCTGTTGCCGTGACATCCACACTGTGTCATTGTGCCACTGTCTGACCTCATGCTGCTGCTGTTTGGCTGCTGCCATGGTCCTCCACACTGTGCCATTGTGCCACTGCCTGACCTCATGCTGCGCCGCCGTGACCTCCGCTCTCAGTCATTGTGCCTCTCCTGTGGCTTCCTCCTGTTTTGCCACCTCCAAATGTCATTGTGCCACTGCCTGATCTCATGCTGCTGCTGTCGTGACCTCCACACCCGTTTGATTGTGCCCCTTTGTGGCCTAATACCTTTTTGCCGCCTCCAGAATGTCATGTGCCACTGCCTGATCTCATGCTGCTGCTGTCGTGACCTCCACACTGTATCATTGTGCCACTCTGTGGCCTAATACTGTTTTAGCCGCCTCCAAATGTCATTGTGCCACGCCTGATCTCATACTGCTGCCGCCGTGACCTCCACGCTGTTTTATTGTGCCACTCTGTGGCCTAATACTGTTTTGGCCGCCTCCAAATGTCATTGTGCCACTGCCTGATCTCATGCTGCTGCTGTCGTGACCTCCCCAATGTATAATTGGCCACTCTGGGTCTAATACGGGTTTTGCCGCCTCCAGAATGTCATTGTGCCACTGCCTGACCTCATTACTGCTGCCACCGTGACATCCACACTGTGTGATTGTGCCACTCTGTGGCCTAATACAGTATTGCCGCCTACAGAATGTCATTGTGCCACTGCCTGATCTCATACTGCTGCCGCCATGACCTCCACACTGTGTGAATTGTCCACTCTGTGGCCTAATACTGTTTTGCCACCTCCAGAAGTCATTGTGCCCCCTGCCTGATCTCATACTGCTGCCGCCGTGTGACCTCCACACTGTTTGATTTTGCCACTCTGTGGCCTAATACTGTTTTGCCGCCTCCAGAATGTCATTGTGGCCACTGCCTGATCTCATACTGCTGCCGTGACCTCCCACTGGGTGATTGTGCCACTCTGTGGCCTAATACTGTTTAGTCGCCTCCAGAATGGTCATTTTGCCACTGCCTGATCTCATACTGCTGCCCGCCTGGGGACCTCCACACTGTGTGATTGTGCCACTCTGTGGCCTAATACTGTTTTGCCGCCTCCAGAAAGTCATTGGGGCCACTGCCTGATCTCAAAACTGCTGCCGCCATGACCTCCACACTGTGTGATTGTGCCACTCTGTGGCCTAATACTGTTTTTTCCGGGCCCCCAGAATGTCATTGTGCCACGCCTGACCCCTCAAAACTGCTGCCGCCGTGACCTCCGCTCTCAGTCATTTGTGCCACTCTGTGGCTTCCTCGTGTTTTGCCACCTCCAAATGTCATTGTGCCACTTGCCTGACCTCATGCTGCTGTGGCTTGCCAAACCGTCACCTCCACAAATCTGTCACTAATGTTGCCACCTGAGCTCTCAGCTTGTTTTTTTTTCCAGCTTTTTGCTGGCATTTACTTTATCAGGCTACATTCCCTCTTTAGTTTTTTGGTCAGTTTTTCCCTCTTAAAATGCCCAGGGAATTCTATAGTGAAGCGATTCTAAGAGCGGCGGGAGTCATCTGCGTGTCATAAATAAAACACAACATTGTATGAAGACCAAACCAAGCTCCCTCTGCATATTTAAAGCATGGCACAACGTTCTACAGCACCCTGCAGCTCTGTGCAGCCTGGAAATAGCTGCTTTTTTAACGCGATTCGTGCCAAAGTAATTCGGACCGAATTTATTTTTGTCGGAAAATTCGGCGAAGTGACCGAATCTAATTTTTGAGAAATTCGCCCATCTCTAGCTAAGATACTTTTTAGCCCACGGGCAGTTAGTCTTATGACATGACACATTTATGAAGTGCTGTCAGACACTTTCAAACAGAAGCATCAACTCAACTTTGGTACAGCCCTGCCTAGGACACTTTCCACTTCGACACTTTTCATGCATCTGTGCCAGTGTGTTCTAGGCACAACATAATTGGAGAATCGCTTGTTGAAAAGAATCAGAGTGTAATTGTAAATCATAGATTACAGAACAGCATTCAGTGTCAATCAGCTGCCTCTAAGGCAAGCAGGATATTGACATGTATTGACCCCTTACCACTGCAGTCAGTTTTCACTTCTATAATGGAGCACCATTTTTTCAGATCTGACGTGTCACTTTTTTTGGAAATTACTTTTTGATATTTTTACCTATTCATGTGATATCATATATTTTTATTTTACATAAGGGTCTTATATATTTAGTAGCAATTTTCCACATTTCCATGAAAATTCAACAGATTTTTTTATGAACCAACTGAATAAGAATCAACTAAGTTTACATTTCACACATGATGTACAGGAACACGGAATATCTCTTTTGACTGTACTTATTTTAAAATTGAGTTCAGGTGAATTAATGATCATGTTTTTTTCAGAAGCTGAAAGCAACCAATTCTTTATTTAATACATAATTAAAAGTTATATCGTATTGAATGCATACTCCTTTTAAACTACTTTAAATGCTGACTTTATGAGCAACTAATGGTTGAAAGTATTGTCCACACTGCAATATTGTTTGGCATTAGAGAGAAAATAGGTCTAGTAGAAATTCTAGCACTTTAGACTATTATTACCTAGCACACAGAGCTTATCTATATACTTTCCACATACTGGATGTTCTAGGGGCAGGTTTAACCCCTAACCACCACAGCCAGTTTTGGCTCTTCTAACAGAGCCTCATTTTTTTAAATCTGGCATGTGTCACTTTATTTGTTTATGTGGGAATAACTTTTTGATACTTTTACCTATCCATGTGATTCAGGGACTATTTTCTTGTGATACATTGTTATTTAAGTTAGTGATAAATTTAGGTGCATACAATCCTTGTTTATTTGTGAAAAATATCAAAATGTTGTGAAAATTTTAAACAATTTGTAATGTATACATGCAAGACAGATAGTTATTTTACACAAAATAGTTTATAACTAGCATCTACCATATGTCTATTGTAGGTTGGTATCATTTTTTAAATGTCTTTTTATTTTTATGACATCAGAGGGCTTAGAAATTTAGTCGTATTTTTCACATTTTCCAGAAAAATTGCAACATTGATTTTTTTTTTAGGGACCAGTCCAGTTCTGACATGGCTTTGAGGCTCATGTATGTTAGACACCCCTATATATGACTCCATCTAAAAATCTGCATCAGTTAAAGTATTCAGAGCAGCAAGGAAGTTTATGAACCCTCTATTTGTTTCAGAGATATTAAAGAAAAGTGAAGGTAAAATTTCAAAATGTCACTTTTTTTGGTAGATTTTCAATTTCTTTCCATTATTTACTTGAAAATGGAAGATTATAACAGGGAAATGCAACTAAATATTTATTTTTCTGATTCTGATATTTTTAGCAATATCCCATAGGTGGCCCTAATGCACTACTTGACTCAACCTCAAGCCTCAGAATAGGAAGAGCACCTACTGGATTTGGGTATAGTGAGTATATTGCCACACAGTTGTTTCACAACTTTTTTTAGCATTTAGACTGTGACAAAAAAATAAATAAATCCAAAAATCTGAAGTTTTAGCTTAAACTGTTTTATTTTCACTAGAATTTTTAGAAAAAAAAAAGCACTCCAAAATTTACTATGAAATTTCTCACAAGTTTGAAAATACCCTATGTGTGGTTATAAACTGCTATATGGGCACTTGGCAGGGAGCGTAAGGGAGTCTCTTTATTTTTTAGAATTTTTACAGTGTTCGCCTTGTGGTATAAATGGATTAGGGATTGTTTTCATGGGATGAATTGGTGTTCTCATTGGTACCATCTAGGGGTTTATATGATGTTTTGATGACTTTTAATCAAGGTTTTATGGGAGGTAGGATGAACGAAATACAGCAATTCTGGTAGTGTTCTTTATTTTCAGCTTTCAATCTGCAGTATTAATGACATGCTAACTTTACTCATCAGTTTGAAATGATTATAGAAATTTTAAAGTTATATATTTTTGTAATGTTTTACTGCTTTCACACAATAGAAACACCTTTATTTTAAAAAGAAAACACGTTTTTGCATCGCCATAGTCTGTGAGTCATAACTTTTTATTTTTCCGTGTAGTTGTGTGGGGTACTACTTATGGGTTTATATGATTTACGTGATCACTTTTGATACCATTTTGCCATTGTTTTTTTGTTTTATTTTTACAGCGTTCATCGTGAGAGCTAAATAACGTGACAGATTTATAGTCCACATAATTCTGCACGTAGCAAAACCAAATGTGGGTACTTTTTTATTTTTAGCTTATTTTGGGTGATTGCATTCTACAATGGGGAAAGGGCGGTGTATGTGTTTTATTTTATTTTTGTATATGTTTTTACTTTTTTTAGTCACTTTTTTTCACTTTACTTTTTTTTTTACTTGTCCCTACAGGGGAATTGACTCAGCAATCTATTAGACTGCTGCTACAGTACATAGCATCTAACAAAAGTATCGATGAGTTTCTAGGATATATTCAAAAACAGCTCACAGAAAGAATCTAAATTCCAGTAATAGATACTAAAATCATATTTTATTGATATACATTAAAATAATTATGCACTCAAAGAATAACCAAAGAGGCATAAACCACCTTATAAATCCTAAATCCTCTTAGATAATAGTCCAGGATCCTTATTTTACCAACATTATCCCACATAAGGTATATCAAAAATCCAAATTGTGAAAATACTCACAGTTCTGTAGTCCTATTTCCACAGACCTCACGAATAGTGCAGGGATAAGCAGAAAGGATAAAAAAAAAAAAAAAAAGCTGGGTAAAACTGAAACACAATATAATAGCCCTGTTGTATATCTATCTGAGGAGGAGCACCCATTCTGATAAAGGACGACCCCTCCTATCGTCGGGTCACCCTAATAAGGCCCTCACATAGTACAAGACAGGACTTAACCTTACACCAGCTATCAAGATACATGCACATACATATATCCAAACAGAGAGATTAGTAAAATGTCCCGACGCGTTTTCCAAGAATAACTGGTTCATCAGGGGACAAAAAAGAAACAAAACACAAAAGCCACCAAATATTGGAGGCGATGGTAAGGTGGTAGACACTTGATATATGGATGATTGGGACTACACTGAATGGGGAGTATGACTCCCTTCAAATAACTCTGGCGTGCTGGGGATTGCGGTTCTCAGCGGCATACACAGGTCCCCACCTGCTGCATAATCAACAAGCAATTTCAAAATTATGCCAACTGATTCCAAGACGGATACTTTATCCAATTTCCTTTAATGTATATATACTTCAATATCATCATTTATAACGCATTGTTGCAAGACGATGAAGACATACATAGTTTAGTAACATATATTAGCACTTGCAATCCAGAATGTAATCCAAGAGTCCAGACTTAGAACACGGACGCCATAATCTCGTGTGCGATGCACTCCTCAGAACTAAATGGTATACAGCTGGCTGCTAGGTCCCAACGCGCCTCTGACGCGGTCACGCAACGTTTTGGGGGACACGCCCCCTTTCTCAAGCGTGATGTGATCCGCCACAGAACTTATTATATACTGTAACTAATTACATTACATGTTAAAACATACAACAACGATACAAATAACACATTTAAAAACAACATAGTAAATCTTAAGATAGATATGCTTCTAACAGTGGCTAGGATTACTTTCAATCTGGCATATACCATGGTTCCTTATTATATATCCATACTTTAGGGTTAATAGCTAGCTAGACAAACTTTCAAGGAGTTATTTTAATGGAAATGCAATAAGCTCACTGAAATATACCTAGCCTACTGAACAACAGATGCTACCATCCTATTTATCATAAATAAACCTTCCATTGGCATTCCTCATTAAGTCCTTTGGCTGCCAGTGTTTCAAGCCTATGAATCCAATATACTTCACGCTGAAGTAATTTCAGAGTGATCTGTTCCTGATCACTACCTTGGACTTCTTCAATGATGCACCAACGTAGCTCGGATACCTGATGACTATTCTCGTGAAAGTGTCTTGCCACAGTTGACTCCATATTTACGTGATTTTTCACTCTCTGCCTTACGCTGCTGGTCTATTTTAGTTGCATAAAGACGATGCTTCTAACAGTGGCTAGGACTACTTTCAATCCGGCATATACCATGGTTCCTCATTATTAGTGATGAGCGATTACGTTGACTATCGTCATCGGGTCGATAGTCGATATCGGCAATTATCAAGACGATATCCGATAGTCGATAATAGATTATCGCCGATGACCATTAAAGTCTATGGGAGAGGAACAACACCTTCATTATTACACCCAAGCAGGGCTGGAGAAGCTGGAATTAACATCCACAACAGTCAAATGGATACGTGCTACATCTTAGGCAACACACTTAGGTTATAAAAGACACAGAAAAAAAGTCACACACCATTCACTATCCCTGTCTTGTACCACATCATGACCCTTAAAATTGCATCACCCACAAATTAAAAAGTGCCAGAAGGCAGTATGATTTGAACCATCATTTTATTTGAACTGGACATTGAATATCCTTGTCCTGGAACGCAGCATGAGCCCCAAACCTGTGTGACCCCCAGATTTAAAAAGTGCCGGAAAAAGGAGTCTTTCAACCACCATTTTAGTTGAACTGGACATTGACTATCCCTGTCCTGAGCCACAGCATGAGCCCCAAACCTGCATGACCCCCAGATTTAAAAAGTGCCGGAAAAAGGAGTCTTTCAACCACCATTTTAGTTTCACTGGACATTGACTATACCTGTCCTGTACCACAGCATGACCCCTAAACCTGATTGAGCCACAGATTAAAAAGTGCTGGGAAAAGGAGTCTTTCAACCAACATTTTAGTTTCACTGGACATTGACTATACCTCTCCTGTACCACAGTATGACCATTAAACCTGTCTGACCCACAGATTAAAAAAGTGCAGGAAAAAGGAGTCTTTGAACCACCATTATAGTTGAACTGGACATTGACTATATCTGTCCTGTACCGCAGAATGACCATCAAACCTGTTTGACCCACAGATTAAAAAGTGACGGAAAAAGGAGTCTTTGAACCACTATTTTAGTTGAACTGGACATTGACTATACCTGTCCTGGGCCACAGCATGAGCCCCAAACCTGCATGACCCTCAGATTTAAAAAGTGCCGGAAAAAGGAGTGTTTCAACCACAATTTTAGTTTCACTGGACATAGACTATCGCTGTCCTGAGCCACAGCATATGCCCCAAACCTGCATGACCCTCAGATTTAAAAAGTGCCGGAAAAAGGAGTCTTTCAACTACCATTTTAGTTTCACTGGACATTGACTATACCTGTCCTGTACCACAGCATGAACCCCTAAACCTGTTTGACCCACAGATCACAAAGTGGCACTATACTATTTTGTACAGTGACTGTCACTTAGTATATTTTTTGGTAACTGACATTTGTTTACAGAATTTATTTAGGGAAGTTTTATTTATAGTTTTACATTATTAAACATTTTGCTTTTTTTTCAAGTGTGATAACATACAACATACACCCCTCCATGCAGTTTTTAAAAGAATTTTTTACATGTGTGATTGTTACTTCATCGCACACCCCAAAAGTAGTGTTGAGCGATTGCGTTGGCTAATCGAGATCGTATGCGATTAGTCGATAGACGGACCGCTATGATAAATTTTTTCGATAGTGAGCAACGATTATGAAAGTTGAATTACCATTAAAGACTATGGGAAGCAACAACCACGCTTCATTATTACAATAGATGGTCGAATTTCTCAAAATTTCGATCGTTCACCAACGCCGATTATCCGAAAAATTTCCGTTTCGGTCCGAATTACTCGCAACAGAATCACATTTAAAAAACAGCTATTACCAGCTGCCCCAGTAGCCTGCAGGGTGCTGTAGAACATTGTGCCATGCATAAATATGCAGAGGGATCATGTTTGGTCTTCATACAATGTGTGTTTTAGTATGACAAACGCCATGACTGCCGCCGCTCTTAGAATCGCTTCACTATAAAATGCCCTGGGCACTTATGGGGGCAAAACTGACCAAAAAACTGAAGCAGGAACGTAGCCTGATAAAGTCATGGCAGCAAAAGCTGGAAAAAAACAAACTGAGAGCTCAGGTGGCAACATTAGTGACAGAGTGTGGAGGTGACGGCGGCAGCCACAGCAGCATGAGGTCAGACAGTGGCACAATGACATTCTGGAAGTGGCAAAACAGTACCAGGCCGCAGAGTGGCACAATGACACAGTGTGGAGGTCACGGTGGCAGCAGCATGAGGTCAGGCAGTGGCACAATGACAAATTCTGGAGCTGGCAAAAAAAGGAGTAGGCCAAAGAGTGGTACAATGACACAGTGTGGAGGGCACGGCAGGAGCAACAGCAGCAGCATAAGGTCAGACAGTGGCACAATGACACAGTGTGGAGGGCACGGCAGCAGCCACATCAGCAGCATGAGGTCAGACAGTGGCACAATGACAAATTCTGGAGGTGGCAAAAACAGGAGTAGGCCACAGTGTGGAGGGCACGGCAGCAGCCACGGCAGCAGCATGAGGTCAGACAGTGGCACAATGACACAGTGGACAGGAGTCACAGCAGCAGCATGAGGTCAGAGAGTGGCACAATGACATTCTGCAGGTGGCAAAATAGTATTAGGCCACAGAGCGGCACAATGACTGAGAGCGGAGGTCACGGCGGCAGCAGCATGAGGTCAGGCAGTGGCACAATGACAGAGAGTGGAGGTGATGACAGGAGCAACAGCATGAGGTCCGAGAGTGGCACAATGACATTCTGGAGGTGGCAAAACAGTACCAGGCCGCAGAGTGGCACAATGACACAGTGTGGATGTCACGGCAACAGCAACAGCAGCAGCAGCATGAGCACATAGAGTGGCACAATGACAGAGTGTTGAGGTGGGTGGCAATACCAGTCCCTGGTAAAGACGGTGGTAGGCAGATGGAGAAACTATCAGCAGATGTGTGGCATCAGGCGGGTGAGTTTGAACCCAGACTGACGCCTAAGGCATTGGTGTGTGGAAATCCTGGCCGATCCACGCCTGATTCATCTTGACAAAGGTCAGTCGTTCAACATTTCCCGTGGACAAGCGGGTTCTCCTTGGGGTAACGATGGCCCCCGCCGCACTGAACACCCGCTCTGATGCCACACTACTGGCCGGGCAGGACAGCTTCTCCACTGCAAACTCGGCAAGTTGCGGCCACACATCCAGTTTGGCTGCCCAGTAGTCCAGCGGATCTTCTAACTGGGGTGGCAGAGTGCTGTCCAAGTAGGCCACAACCTGTTGGTTCAGGGAATGCTCCATGTCCTGCTGCTGCTGCTGGTGACTGCCCTCCTCACTAGGCGGGTGAAGGAAGCTGCTCATTAGTGACTCCAGACTTAGGTTACTGCTGATGGAGCTGGTACTGCTCCTACCCCCCCCACCTTCCCCCAGCAGCCGCGGCAGTAGTACGTGAGCGCTGAGGAACCCCCCGGTCAGACCTGTCAGAGGAGGGACGATGCCGCACATAGGCAGCGGCCAACTGATTACGGAGGATTTCCCTATAGTATTTGAGTTTTTCTTCCCTCTCAATAGCTGGGAAAAAGGCTCCCATTTTGGACCGGTAGCGAGGGTCCAATAGGGTGGAGAGCCAGAAGTCATCCCTCAGCCGGATGCTGACTATCGGCTGTCACTAGCCAGGCAAATAAGCATGCTGCGGGACATCTGCACAAGTGACTCCGAGGGGCTCCTGCTCCATTTCCACTGTAATTACTGCCACGGGCTTGGGAAGGTCATCCTGCCTCGTCTTCCTCATCTCCATCACCTCCTGCGCTCCAGCTGCTCCTGCTCCTCCTCTCTTGTCACCAGGTAGAAAATCCACCTCATTTCACCAGACAATGACTTCTGCTCCAATGTCCTCCTCCCTCCTCCATTTCATTCCGCCACCGACTCATGTGGCCACGAGATGTAGTCGCCACATCTCGATTGCACCTGTCCAGACAGATAATTCAGCATCCTGTTCCAGGACATGATGCAGTGGAATGACGTTTATTCATCCCGTAGTCCTGGCGACGACAAAACTGGCCTCCTCGAATGGCCTCAACAAACGGCAGTGTGTCACGCATGACTGCCACTGGGCTGACATCAAATTTACACAGGTGAGGTACTTCTGTCTGCCCTGGATCATCAAAATAATCGTTAATGGCCTTTCTCTGTTCATACAGTCGTCCAACATGTCAGGCTGGAATTCCAGCGGGTGGAAACATCGCGCATATCAGAGCGTGTTTGGGAGGCCGTTCTGCCGCTCAACTCGAGATGGTGTTCCTGCTTTGTACGTAGTGATTAAAGGCATGCACAGTTTCCTGCCTTTTTCAGAATGTTCCTAGAAGATCGGTGGAAGACTTCAGGAAACTCATTTTACAACCAGCATTGAACACTGTGCCATGCAGGGCGCATGTGACCCATCCTCCTCCGTTGCAGGCGCGGGACACCATGTTTTCCCTCCCATTGTCCTTCCACCGACCATTGTTCCGATTTGCAGTAGGCGCCGGAGAAATCCACACAACCTCGACAATCGATTATCTTGCTGCATGACGCGGAGCAGTTCCTCCCCGTGTGAACTTCGTTCGCCGAGGCAAGCTAGGTGTAGAACTCGCGTGACACAAGCTGTGCCCTACACATGTGGTATGATGGAGCAGTACTTGTGGAGGCGAGAGATGGTGTGGTGGTGGAGTGAGGAGAGGCGTACATTGGCGGCAGGAGCAGCAGTTTGACAACGTGAGGATGAGAAAGTGATGTCCCTCCTTCCAAGTTGTTGTGTGTGCCTGTGCAGGAAGCACATTCACCCAGTGGGCCGTAAAGGACATGTACTGGCCCTGACCCGTAGTTACAAGCTCCAGACGTCCGCGGCTTGCCGTGTACCTAGAACAAACCGGATAAGCTCAAGGACTGACTCCACTTTCTGTTCTACATATTTATGAAGTGCTGGTACTGCCTGTTTTGTGAAAAGAAATTACGGCTTGGAACTCTCCATCTCTCGGCTCGGGCACAAGCCATTAGTTCTCTGGAATGGTGCAGGTCCACCAATTTGGAAAAGGGAGGGACTGCAGTACCAACAACTTGTTACAGGAGCAACGGTCTAGCAGCTGCACCTTAAGGATTGGTTTGACGCATACTGTTGTCTCTTACAATCGCCTCTCTGAACGACTGCTGGCGCCATGAGTAGCCGAAGCAGGAGCATCTGGACCGGAGAGTATGTCAAAGGAGAAACAGCTGCCTTCTGCAGAGGTGTGGCCCTTGACTGGCTGAAATGGCAGCGGCCACTGGCCGCTGCTGTCTAAGCTGCAGCGGCACGGATGGACCACCACATCTGAGCCACGTTTCTCCCAGGCCACCGGATTGGTTGACGCTGCATGTGTTGACGCAGGGCCGTTGTGCCAGACGTCAGCCTCCCTGGCCACCAGCTTCACTTTCTCCCACAATTCTACATATACCCAATTCCGGCTCCTCCGGTGTCTTAGCAAAGAACTCGCCCACAAGAATCAAAGAACCGCCGAGTTAGCGATTTTACCGCCAACAGCTCCGCACAGAGTCACTACTGCCGCCGCTGCCACCCTGAGCCCCTGGGCCGCTACTGTCTTGGACCTGCCGAAGGTCGGGTTTCTACCCCGTGTCCGCTTGGCTCCCGACCTCACACTGCTGCTACCTTCTGACTCACGGCCACACAACCCACTTGCTGGCTGCGCCGCTGCTGACGCGCAAGCTGACGCCCTCTTCTCCGGACGATGAGGAAGCCCTTGCTTCACCCGTCTCCCCAATTGCGGTCGGCACATCACCATCTATTTGTGTTTCATCGTCACAACTGGCCTCAACACCGGTCTTGGTAAGCCGAGGCTGACCGCTCACCACATGACCTCCCAAGCCACACACCCCAACGATAAATTTCCGCCTACTGCAAGAAGCTGGGGATATTGGCCCCATTTTTCTTCGCTGCCAAATAGCTGCTGACTGCCCTCACTCAATTGTTCCATCCTCGCTATATAGTTGGCGCTGAGGCCCAGAACCACATAGTAGGTCCTGGCTGAGGGAACTGGATGGGACAGAGGCGCTGAGACAGGTGAGGGCCGCTGACCCGCTCCCGGCCATCAACTAAGTGTTTGTGTCCTGATGTTCCCACCGACTCTATGGCTGGGGTTTGTCAGTATGTCATCTGGAGGAAGAGGGGATGACCTAGTCAACCAATCAAGTACCCTTGGGTTTGCTGAACAAACACACGGCCGCTAATGACCAGCTGCAGTTGTGGCCTCCACCGTAGTGACCGCCTGCTGCGACGTCCCCTTTGCTGTGCATTCGACCTTGCACGGTTTCAGAAATGTTTGTGCCAATCGCCATACGCAGTTGCAGAGCTGCCACCTCTCTGTCTGACATACTGTTTGTTGTTCTAAAATGTACAGACACTGTTGTGAAGAAGCTATCAGTATATGATAAATATACACCCTAGTTTTGACTCCAAATGAAACCCAGTAACAAGCTTGGGTAACCCTTGGATATAAATTGCGCTCCCACAAATGGCCAGGAAAAATTTACTTGTATGTTGTCCGTTTTCAAGCACTGTGGTTGTTTTACTAAATTAAAACGCCAAACAGCTTAATCTAACCTTCGCTTGTTAATTATGCTACAAAAAAATGTATATAATTTCAGTGTTGAAAAAGACGGTTTATTTTTGTCAGCACAGCCAGCAAAAACAACGCTTAATTAAACCCCTGGGATGTAAATTGCGCAATAGAATTGAGCCAACCACAAACTAGTAGCTTTGTAGTCCGTGTTACAATGGTGTATTCTACGCCACACAACCAAGATGATTAAATTGATAAATAACTTTTGCTTGTGAATTAGCTACAAAAAAAAAATAAATATTGTGGCGTTGAAAAAGACGTTTAATTTTTGTCAGCACACAGCAAAACAACGCTAATTAAACCCCTGAATGTAAATTGCGCCAATAGAATTGAGCCACCACAAACTAGTAGCTATTGTAGCGTGTTACAAAGGTGTATTTTCTACGCCACACAACAAGAGATAAAATTTAATTAACCTTTGATTGTGAATTAGGCACCAAAAAAAAAATATATATTTGGCGTTGAAAAGACGGTTTATTTTTGTGTCAGCACACCCAGCAAAACAACGCTTAATTTAACCCCTGATGAAATTGCCGCAATAGAATTGAGCCACCGACAACTATAGCTTTAGTAGCGTGTTTACAAATGGCGTTTTTCTACGCCACACAACAAGAGATAAAATTGTAATTAACCTTTGCTTTGATGAATTTACTACCAAAAAAAAATAATATTTGGCGTTGAAAAAGACGGTTTATTTTTTTGAGCACAACAGCAAAACAACGCTTTAATTAACCCCTGAGTATGTAAATTGCGCAATTAAGAAATTGGAGCAGGCCAGAAAATGAAAGTGGTATTTGTAGTTGTAAAACCGTTTTCTTTAAATAATAGCAACAAGGAACTGGCTTAATCCACTTGGAATATGAATGTATATGCAGCGGAGTGGACGCACACTGGATTTCTAGATCCAATACCCCAAAAAATCAGAATCAGAAATTCAGAGGAATCAGTCTCTGAGACCAGCTGAGACACCCCACAAATAATCGCAGTGTAAAAAATCATTCTTCAGAAAGCCTATCCACCACGCGACAGCACCTTCCCTGTCAAGTACAGTGAGAGGAGTGTGAGCTCCAGCGCGCCGCTCGGTCCTTATAACAGTGCGGTGAACGTCCCACAGAGAATCCCGCCGGTCTCTGATTGGCTTTCAAATCACTGCACCCATTCAATGCAGGCTATGCCCCTTCTTCCTCCCAGATGGCTTTTGGCCCCCATGTAACGCCATGTGCTCGCAGCCATTTTTTATCAAATGAAAAAATGCAAACTTCCGTTCCCCGCGAATCACCCCAAAAGGTCGATTATCGTTACCGAACCGAAGTTTTCCTTGAAAAATTCAAAAACGGAATTCCACTTCGTTAGGAAATCGATTTTTCGCCCATCCTCTAATACGGATAATAAAAGTTATTTATTGGTCACCTAATCATCCTGTGGCGACTACAAAATTGGGCCCTGGATTCCGAAATTTAACGCAAGGTAACCTCTATCAACAAGATAACTGGGCAATATTGAAAAAAGAACATCTATCTTGAAATGGTATACTGAAATCAATGTGGAGTTTTTGCACCTAACAAAATAGGACCTGCAGTTATTAGAAAAATTCTGTACGCCTAGAATATAAGTTCCCAGGCTGCCCAATATCCAAAGTAAATATTTTTCCTTACAGTTAAATCTGGTTTAAATAAATAAAAGGGCGATTGGCAATGGCCAATTGGTCTGCCAATACAATATCCATAATTCTTTAAATAGCTTGTCTGTGTTCGCCCGGTTGTCCCCCCCCCCCCGCACCCTACCGCTCAACTTTACCCCCGTGACATTTACCAGCGGTAGATTGCACCTTAAAATTCTCCTGCCTTAACAAAACCTATAATCTGCGAAATCTCTGATCTAACTGAGTTCTAAGGATCACAGCTAAAAGTTTAGAGTGATCCTATCTCTGTGAACAAATAGAATAAAATTGCGCTTGACTGTTTGCACAGAGGCTGAGTATTTCAGCATACTCCTAACTGCTTGAGATACTGACACACACCCTGAACCCATGACAGAAGGGCTGTTCTATTAAAACGAGTTCAATGTGATATTTTCCCAGCCAATCGGCATGACCAAAACACATCCCCCCAGTCTGACGCTCGGCACACACATCCAACCTGCTCTAAATTTCCTTTAATGCTGATATTTGCTGGCCGCCAAAAATAATGGGACAGAAGCAGCCGAAAATGCGCAATAATTAAATAGAATTTATGCACAGAATTTATTAAATCCTAACTTATCGCCTTGTGATCGTAAAAAATTCTATCAAACGTAAATAACCGCCGATTTTAAACTTTTTGTCCGATAAATAATCCGCTCAACACTTAGTATCGATTTTTTAAACCAGTAATCTTATTTAAGTCTCTAGTTCCAATAACATGGCCCCATAGGGGTGATCCCCTTCATTTCTACAAAGAACAATGGGGCCACACCTGGGAATGAGGAAGGTTGAATGAAGCCTTTCTTTAAATTTTCATCTAAGTATTCCCTGATTACCTTTAATTCAGGTTTAGAGAGGTTGTCAATTTGCCCAAAGAGAATGGTAGCTCCAGGAAGAAACTCAATGGGACAATTATAAGGATGATGGGGAGGTAATTTATCAGCTTTTTCTTGCTGCAGACGTCACTGAACTGTTGGTGCTAAGGCAACAAGTTATCTTAACTCTGCTGAGGTATCTTGGCAACTTGTATTTGGTTTTGGACAGGTAACTTTGGATAACAATTGTCCTTGCAGTACTCAAAAGAAAAGGTAACAATCCTAGACTCCCAGTTGATAGAATGATTATGGATAGCAAAGCATGAAATTCTTAAAATACCCAAGAAACTTGGGGAAGAATGAAAACTGTAGTTTTCATAATGAGTTAGCCTATAATACAATTCCCAAGTTTAAGTTGTGTCCCTATGACTTATAGATGTTTGTTGGCCGGAGTGAACTGTGTGCAGTTTGCAGGGGTCTCTGCCCATTTTTTTTTTTTTTCATATGTGAAATCACAGGGTACCTGCTACAAACGTGGCCACGGTAATGTCTGGGTTCGGTGGGGGGAAATGAGACTTGCTGGTGTCAAGTGACAATAGGTTACTGGACTCAGGTAGCTAGAATGGCTTGCCTTGGTAGTCAGCGTATGGGTCTCCTTTTCCCGGGACGGTGTAGCGTTGGGCTGTAGGCCCGTCCCCCACGTTCCAGGCCAGGTTTTTTGGCCAAAATTTCCCTGATTGGGGCTATAAGAGCCTCCTAAACTACAGGTGATCAGGGGGGTGGTCTGGCTAGCTGGTAAGTGCCATCAGAGGATCCGGTAGAGGCTCTGGCCCCCCAGAGTTGCTTGTGGGAAGCCCAATTACACTGATGTTTTTGATGCTGGGACGTTAGGACCAGAATAACCGATTAAGACCAGGGCTAATTCTATGTGTTAGTTAGTGGCCAGACGGCCCGACGGTGATATTTTGGTTTATGTTAAATTGCTGTGTTCTGAATAAAACCTGGTTTAGAGCCAGTGGAACCCAAAGCCTAGCAAGGCCCAGTGGAACCCAAAACCTGCAGTCAAGGAGTGCCTAATTGTTATGTGTCCGGGGGGGGGGGGGGGGGGGGGGGGGGTGGGGGGGGGGTGGGGGGGGGGGGGGGCCCCCAACCTGCCAAGTATTACAGGTTCTAAACAAAAGACCAGGGTCGAATCCGTGAGCTAAAGGACCCCCAGGAACGGCTCATGTAGGGCGTCCGACGGAGGCGAAGGCAGTCACATATGGTGGAGGAGCCGCGCATAGAAATTGCACTGACTAGACCTGGTTTGGTAGCCGACACACTATACGGGCACTGCAACAAAGATGGTGGGGCATGAGTAAAAAAAAAAAAAAGACACAGTTCACATAGGACTCTGCTGCAGTTTTCCTTAGACTGCTTGTATTTTCGCCTCTGGGTGAAGCAAGGTTTTTTCTGAAGAGAGACACACCCGCAGCAGCTTTGTTTTTGGTGTGTCCTGAAGAGACTGCATCAGTGGAGCCAGGACATCTGCCATGGAGACATCTTTGAGTTGTGCGCTCGGATGACCACGCCAGCCGGCAGGGCACAGTACCTTGACCGGACCAAAGCCAAGTCCCTCCCTGTCCAATGGGAAAATCCCCCCCAAGCGGCAAACAACAAATCGTCAGCAACACGAGATCTGCCACTGTCGCGAGCATTAGGAGCTGTGCTTGGATGGGCCCAGTCAGAGCAAGATCTGCTCCTGAGGGTCCGGTGATCATGCAGCCAGAGATGTGCTGCCACGGATGGATTGGCTGCTGTGGAATGATCTCCCACTGTGGGGTGTATATGGTACTGCCGACCAAGAATGTCTCCAGATTGCCCCAGACATCGCACCTGGTATGAAGATCTCGACCAGAAACGGGTAAGAACTGTTTCAATGTACTTTTGATGACCTGTTTGTGGGACTGTCTGCCCTTGGCTAGAGGTGTCTGAGAAACTATAGCAGTCCGGATGTCTACTGTGCAGGACTTCCCACATTTGGGCACGTTTGGCAACCGCAAAGTTATCAGGCAAGGAAGGGACTTTTCCTGGGAATTTGCCCCCCTGAGGAGTATGCAGTGGCCGGAAGGCCTATACAGAAAAAGTAGTGCTGATAGCAAGCAGGGACTGTGAACTATGAACTCAGTGTCTTCAGCAGGTCTGCATTAACCGTTGGGGGACGGTGAATCTGTTACAACTGTAGTAGAATAATTCCGATTTGAAAATGCTAATCAGAAGAAAAATGTATCTAGTTAGTGATGTCACAAAATTCTGTGCAGTGGAGGTTTAAGTGGCATCACAAAGTTAGGCTTCCAACTACTGCACTACTTGTGAACACAAGTAACCACTAGTGCGCAGCTATTACATAGAGTAGAGCAAACAAGCTCAGGGTGCCCCTAGAGGTCATGATTAACTGTGCTCGGAGAATAGCAGAGAATTTGTGTTTCTGATAGTTACATGACAATATGGTAGACAGGGTGTAACGCGTACAAGAAAACTCAGGAGGAGTCAAAGATGTTGTAAGCCCTCTATCAATAAGGTGTCCTCTGGCATCCCTCAGTGGGAAACCTGTGAATGTGAGAATGCTACAATATGTTGTCGGATTGTCTGTAGTCCATCAGTGAGTGAGTCTGCCAGTGACCCAGCGCGCTGTATGTACCTGATGAAGACTGCAAGTCGCAGTCATGCGGGCCCCCAGGGATTGGAAGGTCCACCCAATTTCCTGTTGTGACTGGTTGGTCGGTTTCCCCCAGAGAGGAGCCCTTTATGGTCACAGTGTGCAGCTTGGAAGCTCTGAGAATTTTTTCCTCTTCCTACACTGTGTTGCGAGACTAGTTTAAGTGAGGGTGGTCCAGACTCTGGTGAGATTTATGCCTGCATAACGAGACCTCAGATACCTTGTGTATTAGAAAATGGTGTTCAGCGCTTTGTAATATATGGATTACACTTGACCTCAATGGTTGCCTGTAATGGCCCATAGCTTTTACTGCCCTGGTCCACAAAAGACTGCAGTGATGGAAGGTAGTGAGCTGCCTAGACCCCCTCAGAGGAGGGTGTAGGCTTGAACCCTAGTGAGATGGCAGTGTGACATTGTTGTAAATCCCCAGATGGTAAGAGGTGTCTGGTTTCTGGAGGCAGCTGATACAATTTACCTACAGGAGATGGAGAAACATATTAACAGTAAAATCTCAGAAGGTATTAATTGTCCTGTGGTATGGGGCGAGCGGCAGAGGGATGCCTTTTGCAGCGAGATGTCCGCTTAACCTTACAGAGGCTAAAAGGGGACTGAGTTTCCTAATGGTGAAATCACGGCCCGTTTGTTGTATGGATGGGTATAACTATAAACAGGGCCGCCATCAGAAAATTTGGGGCCCGCATTACCATCCGCTGGACAATCTGGACCCAGACCCCCCCCCGCCTCTGCATCCAAACCCAACCTCCTTCTCCTCCCTCCTCCCTCCCCAGCAGCCGTCCCAACAAGAGCCCCACCCATCCCTACAACTCAAACGCCACACCAAAAAATGTTTAAAAAAAAAAAATTGGGGTCACAAGAAAAATTTGGGGTCACAAGAAAAAAAAATTGCATATTGTCCATTGTTTTTTGGATTTAGGTATCTGCTGGGTTATACCATAGGTTCCAGCAGAATACCCTCCAACATTTCACCAAATTATAAAGGTTACTATAGCTAAAGCCAAGTATACCCACCCAAAACCAATATTGGCCAAGACAATACATATATAAATTCTTAATAAATACCAGCCACCTATCACTAACCATATAATGGGACCTAGCAACCACCCATAAGGTCTTGAACAAAACCATTATACCAAACCAATTCACAAAACAACAAATAACAAGCACCTAATAATACCAGCCAACAATCATCGACCGACATATCTCCCAACATAACAATAACAGAAATAATACCAAGCCATACGCTATTGATTATAAAACCCATCCCAACCAAAACCAATATTTCCTCCATACATGACCCTATAGTTGGTAGATACCAGTGTTCAACATGTGTATTGGGCAAATACGTTTAACTAACCATTTAGCGCCACCAGGTGAAACGTTCCTTGTCTGAGGAGTCGTACTACTTTCCTCTTTTCGTCTCTAATTCGGATGCAGACCCTCCATTGAGAATTTCCTCCTTCCACCACTCGTCCTGTAGAATTTACAACACATAACAACTGATACTTCCTCACTTTTTTATTATCATTTTCCCCCAACCTTAGTGCCCCTCCCCCCATGTACAAACTCCCCCATTTATAATTAGGCCCCAAATGGTAAGAATTACCCCCTGTAATGTATTGGGGCACCCCACCAGTCGGTAGTATAGTACCAACGTGGCCCCCGGGCGGTAGCTAAGCATCCACCGGTGCAGTACTAGTAAGCCCCCTTGTGAGACTTAGGTAGCTTTCGGGCCCCCCGGCAGTTTTTAAGGGCCCCACCCCTGTATGGTGAATAGGGTCCTCCTGTAAGATTAAGTGGTGTTGGCCCCTTTGTAGGCAGAAATAAAGTCCCCCCCCATGTAGATATCTGTGGCCCTTTCCCTGTAGGCAGAATAGGTCCCCCCCCACTTGGTAGATTAGGGCCCCCTTTGTTAGGCAGAAAAAGTCCCCCCGCTGTATGATTAGGGCCCCCCCTTGTTATGCAGAATAGTCCACCCGGCTGTAAGATTAGGGTCCCCCTTTTAGGCAGAATAGTCCCCCCCATCTGTATATTTGGCCCCCCTGTAGGCAGAATAGTCCCCCCCCCCTTTGTAAATAGAGAGATCCGCCTGTATGCAGAATAGTCCCCCCCCCGCCTGAAGATATAGGTGCCCCCCCCCCCTGAAGGCAAATCTTCCCCCCCCCCCTGTAAATTAGAGACTCTCCGCTTAGGCAGAATAGGAGTTTCCCCCCCCCCCCTGTAGATTACAGACCCCGCTGTAGGGAAAATAGTACCTCCCCCTGTAGATTAAGACCCCCTGTAGGCAAATTAGTCCCCCCAGTAAAATTAGGAGACCCCCCTGTAGCAGAATAGTGCCCCCCCCTGTAGATTTGAGACCCCCCTGTAGGCATAATAGTTCCCCCCCAAAGTCCTTTGGTGGCCCGCCTGTAGGCATAGTTTTTTCCCCCCCAGTATAGGCCCCCTGTAGGCATAGTTTCACCCCACCCAGTATTAAGGCCCCCAGTAGACAATAGTTTCCTCCCCGTCATTTATTTAAGGCCCCCTGTATGCCATAGTTCCCCCCCCAGTTATATAGGGCCCCCTGGTAGGCATAGCCCCCCACCAGAATAAGGGCCCCCCTGTATCATAGCCCCCCAGTAATAGGGCCCCCCTGTTAGGCAATAAGCAACCCCCTACCCAGTATTAGCGTACCCTGTAGGCATAGCCCCCCCCCTCAGCCCCCTTTACTTATAGACCCCCCCCCCATATTAGGACCCCCTGTAGGCATAGTTCCCCCCCCCTCAGGGCCACCTGTAGGCATAGTCCCCCCCCAGTAATAGGCCGCCCCTTTTAGGCATAGTAACCCCCCCCCCCCCAGTATTAGGGGCCCCCATGTAGGGCATAGCCCCCCAGGATTAGGGCCCCCCCTTTAGGCATAGTCCCCCCCCCACATGATTAGGGTCCACTCCTGTAGGCATAGGCCCCCCCCCCCAGGATTAGGGCCCACCCTGTAAGTCATAGCCCCCCCCAGTATTAGGGCCCCCCTTAGGCAATAAACCCCCCCCCACAAGGCCACCTGTAGGGTATAGTCCCCCCCACAGTATTAGGACTCCCTGATAAGCATAGTTCCTCCTTTTCCCCCCCCCTCAGGGCCCCTGTAGCATATGTACCCCCCAGATTTAGGGCCCCCTTTTAGGCATAGTACCACCCCGCCCCCAGTTATTAAGGGCCCCCCTTTAGCATAGTAACCCCCCCCCCCAGTATTACGGGCCCCCACCTGTAGGCATAGCCCCCCAGTTATAAGTGGCCCCCTGTAGGCATAGCCCACACCCCCCAGTAATAGGGGCCCCCCCGTTTAGGCACTATTCACCCCCTCAGTATTAGGGTCCCCCTGTAGGCATAGCCCCCCGCAGTATTTAGGGCCCCACTGTAGGCATCAGCCTCCCCCTCCTCCAGTATTGGACCCCCGTTAAATGCAAGTTCCCCCCCCGTAGGTGCCCCCTGTTAGGCATAGTAAACCCCCCAAGTATTAGGGCCCCCCCTTTAGGGCAATAGAAACCCCCCAGTAATAGGGCCCCCCTTTAGCATAGTAACTTCCCCCCAGTTATTAGGCCCCCCCCCTGTAGGCTTTGCCCCCCCAGTATTAGGGCCCCCCTGTAGGCAATAAAATTATATTCCCCCCCCCCCACCCCCCCAAGTTATTAGGCCCCCCCTTAGCATAGTCCCCCCCCCATTATTAGGGGCCCCCTCTTTTAGGCAATAGTCCCCCCCCCCACAGTATTAGGGCCCCCTGTATGCATGCCCCCCCAACAGTATTGAGGGCCCCCGTAGGCATAGCCCCCCCCAGTAATAAGGGCCCCCCGTAGGCATTACCCCCCCCAGATATAGGTCCCCCCTGTAGGCAATAGTCCCCCCCCCCGCAGGGTCCCGGCCCTGTAGTAAGATACCCCCCCATATTTAGGTGCCCACCTTTAGGCATAGTACCCCCCCCAGTATTAGGGCCCCCCTGTATGCATGAGGCCCCCCCCCCATATTAAGGGCCCCCTGTAGGCATATCCCCCCCCAGTATTAGTCCCCCCTTAGGCATAGTCCCCCCCCAGTATTAGGGCCCCCCTTTAGGCCATAGACCGGCCCCCAGTATATAGGGCCCCCCTTTTAAGGCATAGAACCCCTCCCCCCCCCCATTATAGGGCCCCCCCTGTAGGCATTGCCCCCCCAGGTATTAGGGCCCCCCCTGTAGTGCATAGGCCCCCCCCCCAGTATTAGGGCCCCCCCTCTAGGCATAGTCCCCCCCCCCAGTATATAGGGCCCCCTTTAGAGCATAGTCCCCCCCCACAGTAATTAGGAGGGCCCCCCTGTAGGCCATAGCCCCCCCCCCACAAATTTAGGGCCCCCTGTAGTTCATAGCCCCCCACCCCCAGTATAAGGGTCCCCCCTGGGAAGGGCATAGCCCCCCCAGTAATTAGGAGGGCCCCCCTGAGGCATAGTCCCCCCCCCTCAGGTCCCCCCTGTAGGTAAAGGTACCCCCCCCAGTAATTATGCCCCCCTTTAGTCATAGTACCCCCCCAGTATAGGGCCCCCCTGTAGGCATAGCCCCCCCCCCAGTATTATGGCCCCCCTGTAAGCATAGCCCCCTCCCCAGTATTAGGCCCCCCCCATTAAGGCATAGTCCCCCCAGTAAATTTAGGGCCCCCTGGTAGGCATAGTCCCCCCCCATTATTAGGGCCGCCCCTGTAGGCATAGTCCCCCCCCAGTATTAGGGCCCCCCTGAGGCATAACCCCCCCACAGTATTTGGGCCCCCCCTGAAGTGCATACTTGCTCCCCCCCCACAGTATTAAGGGCCCCCCTGTAGGCCCTAAGCCCCCCCCCGTCCCCCCCCCAGTATTAGGGCCCCCCCTGTAGCATAGGCCCCCCCCCAGTAAAATTAGGGTCCCCCCTGTAAGAAAGCCCCCCCAGTATTAGGGTGCCCCCCTTGTAGGCAAAGACCCCCAAACCTACACAATAAGGGCCCCCCCTGTATGTATAGCTCCCCCGCCACAGTAAATTAGGGCCCCCATGTAGGCTAGACCCCCCCCACATTATAGGGCCCCCCTGATAGGAATAGACCCCCCCCTCCCCCACATAATTAGGGCCCCCCTGTAAGTCATTGACCCCCCCTCCCCCACAGTATTTTAAGGCCCCCCCTATATGCATAGCCCCCCCCAGTATTAGGGCCCCCCCCTGTAAGGCATAGACCCCCCCTTCCCCACAGTCATTAGGACCCCCCCCTGTAGGCATAGACCCCCCCTCCCCCACAGTATTGTAAGTCGGCCCCCCAGCAAGGCTGGGCCGGGATGGATGGCCGGGCCGGTCACCCCTTCAGGAAGGAGGTCCCCCGCCGGCTTCAGCTGCGCACTTGTGACAAATCATCTACTTAACCATTAGCGCTGTGGCGCGCTGTAGACGAATCGGGACCTCCTTCCTCCTCCTCTCGTTTCGCCGCCGGCTGCTCTCTGCCCTGGCTGCGTGGATGCGGAACAGTTTTGATAATGCCCCCGGGGGGGTTTTTTTTTACCTCCGCCCCCTCGGGGATGGGCCCTTCGTGGATTCCAAACTTATTTCTGCATCCCCCCCGCCCCACAGAACAAGAGAGGAGGTGGCCCCGGCTCCCCGGCAAACAGCCGTCGCCCAGGTTAACAACATGTAAGTAGGATCGCAGCGCAGCTGAGCCCGCGGAGGCGCCGGCCCCCCGCCCCCGCCAGCACCCGCCCCGGCTCCGCCCCGCTGGCTGTAATCTAAAAGCCAGTAAGCGGAGCGCTTGATGCGCAAAGCAAACGCTAACCTCCTCCTCCCCCCCTTCCTCCCCCCCCCCCCCCGACCTCTTTCCACCCATGGTTAGAGCCGCTTGCACGCTGCGCCGTGCTCTACAGTGTGGTAAAAAAAAAAAACAAAAAAAACGGAAGATAAGCGGGCCCTGCCTTTGAAGCGGGCCCCCTTATTCTCTCCTGGGGCCCATACAAGCGTACGGGTTTGTACCCTGTACGGCAGGGCCTGACTAGTATAAGGTAAGATAGCCTGGTCGTTATGAACTAAAGTCCCCTGTATAAATGTGTCTGCCAGTGCCCCTCCCGCTCTTTGTGTGAATTTTATGGGGGCGAGAATATAGCATTATCCCCAGGTAGAATCTGAGAGTTTCTCCCTTAGAACGGTATAAGGGGATGTTTAAGGGAAACATCTCACCCATTGATACAGAGATGTCCTGGCTGCTAGAAAGCACCATTGAGAAGTGTGCACAGGGGGGAAGATATACCCCTTGTCCCTGGTGAGGTGCCATATAAGCCATCATTGGCAGACAAATACATCTATAAGGTTGCCAATGGTGACGCGAAACCAATAAGCATGCCTGTGATTTGTGGTGAGGTTTTGTATTGCTGGATATGGCATTGTTTGTTGCCCCTATAGTGAATATGTAAAGCCTGCACCAGAGGGTACCACAAGTCAAAACAACCGTGTTAGGGGCTGTAAAGCTCAAGGAGAGTACTAGGACCCCTGTAGGTCATTGCAAGGATATTGCATGAAAAAAAACGTGAAACAGGCCATTATGTGGTCATCCCACTGCTGTAACTCAAGTGTATTAGAGGACAAGTGATTCCCTCCAGACATTAGAACTCACCTGGTAGAGAGCGGAGATCAGTGGAAAGGTTTCCCAGAGTAGCGAGGGCCTACAGTAACCCGGGGGTGATTATTTACCCAGCAGGTTATGGTAAGCACAGATGTTACCATATACCACGTGGGTGCTTGTCCCCAGAAAAATTTAAGAGGATGTAAATAGGCTGTAAAAGGACATGGAGATGGTTCAGTTGAGGACCAGAGGACTTGGAGCATCTAGAGTGAAGTTTAGGTCCGATTTAGTCATTCCTGCAGACAAAGAGGTAGGTAGATTGGGCTCAGGTTGCTCCCCAATTGGCCAGGGTGGATAAAAAACCCTGACAGGTGGGGCGGGTCTTAAAACCCTTTGGGTTGACATTATGGTGGTTGCTGGGAAAACCCAGGTCCCTTTTTTGTGAGTGCCCCACAAAATAAAAACTTGCCCGGGGGGGCAATCCCCCAGGAAACCCGGGGGAAAGAAAAACAACAAACCGGAAAAACACTGGAAATTTTTAATTTTTCCAAATTTTTATAACCCTTTAAATTCCCACTTTAATTTAAAATTTAAACCCCTCCTTTTCCCCCAAAACCCTTAATTTTTTACCCCCCTTAATTTTATAATTAAAATTAAACCCTTTTTCCCAAAAAAAAAAAAAAAAAAAAAAAAAAAAATCCAAAAAAAAAAAAAATTTCCCCCCCCCCCCCAAAATTTTTAAAATGTTTTTTTTTTTTTTTCCCCTTTTTAAAATTTTTTTTTTTTTTTTTTAAATTATTTTTTCTTTTATTTTTTTCCCCCCGCAAAGAAAAGGGTTTTTTGGACCCCCGGGGGGGGTGATGGCACAAGGTGAAAAAACCAAATCCCTTTAAATTAAAGGGGGGGGGTAGGGTGGCCGAGGGGACTGTGTGCAGTTGCAGGTCCTCCCACTATGGGGGAATTCAGCAGGGTACCTGCTACAAGTGCCCCCCCAAATTTTCCCCGGGTTTTTCGGGGGGGGAAGGGAGACTTGCTGGTGTCAGGGGACAATAGGTTTCTGACACAGGTAGTTTGAATGATTCCCCTTGAAGCCAGGTTTTTGGGTCCCCCTTTCCCCCCCGGGAAAGGGGTCGTAGCGTTGGGTGGGGGGGGCCGTCCCAGTTCCAGGCCTTTTTTGGGCCAAAATCCCTTTGGGGGGAAAAATTGAGGCCCCCCTATAAGGTGATCGGGGGGGGCGTGGTCTGCTAGCGGGTTTTTTTGGGGCAGAGGACCGGTGAGAGGCTCGGGCCCCCAGGGGCTTGGGGAAAAGGGAAAATAAGAACGAGAGAGTACACTGTGTTGATACGGGACAAAGGTCCAAAAATTACCAATAGAAAAGGGTTATTTCTATGTTTTGGTTTAGGGGCCAGGGGTGGGGATTTTGTTTGTAATACCCTGTGTCTGAAAAAAAAACTGGTTGGGGCCCAGGGGAACCCCAAACCCCCTGCATCAAAATTCCCTTTATTTTTATTTTTCCAAATTTCCCCAAATCTACAAAAAAACGGCGATCCGTGAGCTAAAGGCCCCAGGACGGCTCAGGAGGGCGCCGGAACCAGGCGAGGCTAAACAAGGCTAGATGAAAAAGGTTTTTTCCCATATCATTTTTTTAGGGTTTTTGTTCTTCTCGTAATGTTATTATCAAGCAAAAATTGTAAGTCCATGAAATTTCACCCCCTTCCCCAAAAAATTTAAACATGGCCCAAACTTTTTTTTCAGGGTTTTCCTTTCCAAATTTAAGGGAAAAATACAAAAGGGAAGTAAAAATTAAAAAATTTTTTGTCTAGACTTAAGATAAAGAGGGTTTTGCAAAACAGAATTCAGCATTTTTAGAAGATCAAGATTTTTTTCTTGGCAACATTAGGCTATAAGCCCCATTGAATCCGTTGACACATTTAATAGCGAAAATGTCTTAAAGCCCTCACATTAAAAGGCAAAATTTTTGTAAGGGGGCCTCTCTTTCTTGCTGCAGTAAGGGGTTTTAAGGGATAAAAACGTTTTCTTGGGTTTTCAGTGTATTTCCCAGCCCCCTTTGTTTGGCTATTCATTGCTGATTGACTGTAGGAGTAGGTTGAACTGTTTCTGAACATCCGCAGTCTTTCTTTACTACGTTCAATATATCTCTGATCGATTTGGATACACTGCTGAATAAAGTCCTCCAAATTATCAGGGACCTCAATTCTTGTAAGCTCATCCTTCACCAATTCTGATAATTGTTATCGAAATTGACTCCCCCCCTTTTGGGGGCTGTTTGGTTTCCAAAAGGGGTGTCAGCTACACAGTGATGAAATTTTGGTGTATATATGGCAACTGAGCATCATCCATGTCGAAAATTAAAAAATTTGGGGCCTGGCTTTTGGCACAAACGTTTTGAGAAATTTCAATTCTTGACCCCTTAGAAAATAATAATTATTTTATAAAGATGGGGAATTTTCAAAAAATTTGATTCCCCCGATTTCGCCAAATTTTTCCGAAAAAAATCGATTTGACCCGAATTTATTCGGGGCAAATTGCTTTAAAAAAATAGCCTTTTCCCGGGCTGCAGAGAGCCTGTAGGGTATTGTAAACATTGTCCATGCTAAAATTTTTTAAGGGAGTGGGGTTTTTGTTTTTTAAATACAATGCTGTATTTTTGTATGACAAGCCACATGACACCCGCGCTCTTAGAATCTTTTCACCTTTTTTTCCCCTTTGGCACTTATGGGGGAAAAAATGCCCCAAAATAAGTGAAGGGGGAAACCCACAGCCGCAAGGGTAACGTCAGCAGGGAGCTTGAAAAAAAACCGAGCTGGGGGCCAAAGGTTTCCTCATAAGTAAAAGAGCGCACTCCTTTTACACTGCATCGTTTTTTTCCCACGATTATGACAGAACCTTTTCTGTTAAGCGATACTTGTAGAAAGCCCCCGGGAAGATTTGGAGAGGGTTTTTTGGGGGAAGTTTTTTGCTTTGTTTGTCAGGGTCATTTTCCCATTTTTTTCATCCGCCCAGTGTTAAATTTTAAATTTTCGGTCAATAATTCATCAGCCAAAAACAAAAAACGGGGAGTTAATTTTAAACAGAGATGAACATTAAATGGGAAAATTTTGAAATTTTCTTCTGTGTACTTTTATCCACTCCTGCTTTTAGTAGTAATTTTCGGGCAATTGACCTTTTCATTCCTTCTGACAGATGAAAAAAAGGGGGAAAAACCAAACATGGGTGGAATGTCTTTGAGGGGTTTGGGGGTTAAAAAAACAGCATTGGGGAAAACCCAAGGGGTTTTTTCAGTGAGTTAGTGGGGAATTTTTGGCAGCAGCTTTGGGTGGGCCATGGGGTGGCACAATGACAAATTCTTGAGGTGGCAGCAACATCAGGAGACCACACAGTGGCACAATGACAAATTTTGGAGGTGGCAGCCACATCAAGAGCCCACAGAGTGGCAGAATGACGCAATGTGGAGGTGACGGCAGCAACAGCAGCATGAGGTCAGAGAGTGGCACAATGACAAATTCTGGAGGTGGCAGCCACATCTGGAGCCCAAAGAGTGGCAGAATGACACAGAGTGGAGGTGACAGCAGCAGCAGCATAAGGTCAGAGAGTTGCACAATGACAAATTCTGGAAGTGGCAGAACATGGTAGGCCACAGAGTGGCACAATGACAGAGTGTGGAGGGTGGAAACCAGCCTGAGTTAAGAGTGGGGGAGTGGACAATGGCAGAGTAAATGTGGTGGCATCAGGTGAGTGGAAGCATCAGAATAGTGGCTGAGGCAGGTAGTTAGAATTTCTCAAAGTTTTGGGGAGGTGTCATGGCTGATCTAATCTGATGCATAAGGCATTGGTGTGTGGAAATCCTGGCCGATCCACGCCTGATTCATCTTGACAAAGGTCAGTCTCTCCAACATTTTTGGGTGGACAAGGGGTTCTCCTTGGGGTAAATGATGGCCCCCTTCACTGAACACCGCTCTGATGCCACACTACTGGCCGGTCAGGACAGCTTCACCACTGCAAATTTCGGCAAGTTGCGGCCACACATCAAGTTTGGCTGCCCAGTAGTCCAGCAGATCTTCTACCTGGGATGGCAGACTGCTGTCCAAGTAGGCCACCACCTGCTTGTTCAGGGTCTGGTCCAGGTCCTGCTGCTGCTGAGTACTCTCCTCACTAGGCGGGTGAAGCAAGCTGCTCATCAACGACTCCAGACTTAGGCTGCTGTGATGGAGCTGGTACTTCTCCTACCCCCCCCACCTCACCACAGCAGCCCTGGCAGTGGTACGTGAGGGTGAGAAAACCACCGGTCAGACCAGACAGAGGATGGACGATGGCGCACATAGGCAGCGGCCAACTGACTATACAGGATTTCTCTACAGTACACCAGTTTCTCCCCCCTCTTGGCAGCTGGAAAAAAGGCACCCATTTTGGACCGATAGCGAGGTTCCAAGAGGGTGGAGAGCCAAAAGTCATCCCTCTGCTGTATGGTGACTATTCGGCTGTCACTAGCCAGGCAAATCAGGATGTTGCGGGCCATCTGCGCAAGTGACTTGGGGGAAACTCCATGCCTCCATCTCCACTGTATATGCCATGGTGCTTCTGGGAATCTGCCTCGTCTTCCTCATCTCCCTCTACCTTCTCCCGGGTGCTCCTGCTTTCCTTCCTGTCACATGAGTAGAACAACCCCTCATTTCACCAGACACTGCTTGTGCTCCAATGTCCTCCTCCTCCAGTTCAGCCCCCACTGGACTCATGTGGCCATGAGATGTAGGCACCACATCTCCAGTCCCCTGTCCAGACAGATTTTGCAGCATCTGTTCAAGGACATGAAGCAGTGGAATGACGTTATTCATCCGTGTCCTGGTGGGTGACAATAACGTAGCCTCTTCCAACGGCCTGAGCAAATGGCTGGTGTCATGCATGAATTGCCACTGGCTGACATCAAAATTACACAGGGGAGTACTTCTGTCCACTTGCATCATCAAAAAATTGTTACTGGCCTTTCTCTGTTCATACAGGTGGTCAAACATATGGAGGCTGGAATTCCAACGGGTGGAAACATCGCATATTAGCCTATGTTGGGCGAGGCCATTCTGCTGCTGCAACTCAAGGAGGGTGTGCTTGGCTTTGTAAGAATGGATGAAGTGCATGCACAGTTTCCTGGCCATTTTTAGAATATCTTGCAGATGGGTGGGAAGACTTCAGGAACCTTTTTACAACCAGATTGAACACATGCGCCATGCAAGGCGAATGGGTCATCCCTCCTCGGTGCAGCGCGGACACCATGTTCCTTCCATTGTCCGTCACCATGGTTCCAATTTGCAATTGTCGTGGAAAAAGCCACACAACGATTTCTTGTTGCATGACGTGGAGCAGTTCCTCTCCTGTGTGACTTTGTTTGCTCAGACAAACCAGGTGTAGAACTGTGTGACACCGCTTTGCCCTGCACATGTGCTATAATGGGGCAGCACTTAGACTTCTGGAGGCTGAAGTGGTGGTTGAGGAGGA
>JAODAL010023810.1:0-61900 GCA_025379985.1 Phyllomedusa bahiana | reverse complement strand
GGAAATTTCCCCCTGTGCAATGGATGGATGGAGGGGATGCCCCTGTAGAATGGATGGATGGTTCCCTGTGAATGGATGGATGGATGGGTGCCCTGTGCAATGGTGGATGGATGGAGCCCCTGTAGTTGGATGGATGGATGCCCTTGTAGTAAGGATGGATGGATCCCCCGTAGTAATGGAGGGATGGTTTGCCCTGTGTTTTGGATGGATGGTGCCCTGTAGTAATGGATGCTTGGATGCCCGTGACAGTAAGGGTAGTATTTAAAAAAAAAAAAAAAAAAATTTTATCCCCTCCCCGGCCCTGCAGAGTGCTGCTCCGGCCCCGACGAGACTTAGCGGCGCAGGGGGTGTGACGACACTGCTGCATCATTCTCCCTGCGCCGCTGATCGTTGTAGATACGGAGCTCACTGAGCGCCGCATCTTCAGCGATAGGGAATGCAGGGACGGTAATGCACCGCCCCCGCTTTCTCTATATTGATGCAGCCGCACACTGCGCGCAGCTGCTTATAACTCTGCGCGGCCGGATTACAGCGGCCGCGCAGAACAGATGCCAACCGCCCGGACTAAAGTCAGCGGCGGGCGGGCTGCATCATGTGTAGCCGGGGCCACGGACCGGCAGAGGATACGCTACAGCCCGGTGCCGATCCGCGGCCCGGCGGTTGGGGACCCCTGCTGTAGATGAGAAATAATTCCAAATCCCCAAATTGCGTTTTTTTGGGTAATTTCACGTCCGCTAAAAACTAGAATAAAAGTGATCAAAAAGTTACAGGTATTCCAAACTGCTTCCTAAAAACAGTACAATTTAGTCCGCAAAAAATGCACCCTCACTCAAGTCCGTTGGTAGCAGTACAAAAAAATTATTGGTCGCAAAAATTTTTTTAAAAAATAGTAAATGTTTGAAATTTTTATTACGATAACAAAAAAGAGCGAAAACCCTACATGTTTGGTATTTCCAGATATGTATCAACTTGCAGAATACAGATAACACATCATTTTTAACGAAGATTGAACAGCGTGAAAACAAAACCCCCGCAAACATGACACAAGTGCGGTTTTTTTTCACATTTTGCCAACTTAGCCATTTTTTGCGTTTTCCCAGTATATTTTATGGTACAGTGAATGACATCATTAGAAAGTACTTGTCCCACAAATAAAAGCCCTCATAGTACTATGTAGATGAAAAAATGAATCAAATGTTCTCAATGACTGACTTCTGTATTAAAAGCTGTCATCTTGACAGTGACCTGCATGTGGCAGTGTTTAGCCAACTTCATATGCATTGTTGTTCTCTAAATGTGTTTGGTCACTTTTTCAAGCCTGGTGTTACTTTACATTTTAACACATACATAACGACAAAGTGGTTGGGTTCTTGTAATTAACTTCCTGTCCTGCTGTACCTATTAAGAAACAAACACCAGCTGAAGCTGGATATAAGCGAAAAATATGTTAATTTGATGGAATGGGTAAAAGAAAAATGGTCCTTCACACAGCGCAGTCTTGGTGCAGTTTTAACTGTTCTCCAATTAAACTGCCTTTATTACCAGCAAGCTTTTTTCAGTTGTCTAAAGTGTTCAGACAGGTGTTTCAAGTAAGTAATCAATTACTGTGATTGAAGTCTTGTGGATTACTAGCAAAATAAGGGGATGTTCACACTCTGTATTGAGGCACGTACAGTACACGCCACAATACATCATGTGTTTTGGGAGCTCGCACTGATCAGCGCGTACTCCCACGGCGCGGGGCGGGGCGGCAGCCCGTCGGCAATGGAATGCTTATGCGGGTAAACATGTCTTATATCCCCGATGGAACAATACGTTGTGTAAAATGGATCTACCACTATAGGGTTTTACTGTATGGAGGTAACATTACAGTTTGTAGGGCCCCTGTGTACACTAGTATAAAACCCATTATGGCATAATATTGATCTTTATTTCAGTAATAGTGTAAGGGTATTAGTCACTATGTGGTGATAATTTGTGGTCTTGTTCTGGCAGTATAATCCCGTCTATATGTAGTAGTGCTATGGGTAATGTTAATATTTGTATAGTGGATTTATTTGGTAGCAATATGATGGTGATATCTATGGTGAGGTGTTCACTCCGTGTATTATCTAGTAACTGCATGACGTAAGAGGTCCCGGTAAATGTTCGTGATCGGGGAAGTGGGGGGGATCCAAAAGTTTGCTATGGGGCACAGGCTTCTTAGTTCCCCCCGGGGGTTTACCTATTTACTTCCCCATTGTATGCCCTTTTTTTAATTTTTTTCATTTTTAGGGTCAACATACGATTTTTGGGGGGATACTATTACCTTTGGGGGCCCCAAAAAGGGAAACTTTTTCTATTTGAGGGCGTTTGGCTGGGGAGTTTGTACAAAATTTGGGGAAATTTGGCAAGGGAAGTGCTAAAAAAGGAGGAGTTAAAATTTTTTTTGTGGTAGATTTTACAGGGACGAGTAAGGAAGAAAATTCTTTTTGAAACCGGCCCTAAAAAAAAAGGAAAAAGAGAACAAACCCCGAGTAGACCTGTGGAGTTTTGGGCCCAGGTTAGAGAAAAAAAGGAAAAGAGAAAAAATTTCAGGAGGGTCTCCTGTGAGTCCCTGATGCCCCAAAGGGGGTTTATTTTACTTTGTTTTAAATTTCAGTGCTGTATTCAAAATCATGCGTTGTACCGGAGTGGTGTCTGAACCACTATGGGTCTCCTACGGGTTGGATGTTGTGGGTTATATGATGCTTTTTTTAGTGGCAATTTGGCTTGTCCTGTTTGTAAAGTGAACCCAAACCTGTCCCTAAACTCTATGATTGGGGGTTTTCTTTTGAAAACTTTTTTTCTTTTGTGTTGCATTTATATTTGTTGTTTTTTTTAGAAATTTGGCATGATGCGTGCCCAAAGGGGGAAAATTTTGTAAGCGGATTTTGTTTTGTTGGGCTGGTGGGGGCAGCGGTTATTGTAAGTGGGCTGGTGGGGCTTTTGTCCCAGGTATGTTTTTTATTCCCAGTTCAGCCTATGTATTAGTGGTTGCTGATGCATATTACCTGTAGTGTTGAGTCCTATCACTAACTTGATAACCGATGGCAGTTTGTGTGTTTTTGGGGGTGTGGACCCTTGGGGGTGGGGGGTTTTTGTGTGGTATTAAAAAGTTTGGCCCGAGTGAGGCGCAAGTGTGAGATTGAGCTGTGGGAAAAGGGATAAACCCGGTCAGTTGGTTTTCACAGGAGGGAAAATTGGGCCCTTTTGTAAGTGTCCAAGACGACTGTTTCCCTAGGCAGGGGTTCCCCCAAATCCAGTCCTCAAGTTCCCCCAAAGGTCGGTTTTCTGGCTTTTTCCCTTTGCATTGCACAAAATTTTCATAATTTTTTGTCAGGGGAAATTTTGTGGATAACCTGAAAACATGACCTGTTGGTGGAACTTGAGGACTGGAGTTGGGGAACACTGCCCTAAAGTCTCCTGCATGTGGTTCCCCTTTTCCTGGCCTAATTTGTAGGGGCAGTAAGATCTAATTTCCTGCCTGTCTTCTTGTGTGCTTCTGTATCCCCTTGTTGCCCCCCTTGGGCATGTCAATTTAAAATTGATCTCTTTGAAAATTATTGGGAATAACCGTTTGCCCCCTTTTTTGAAGTCAGTGCTTTTATCGCTCTTGATAAACTTTATGACTTGAGCTCTTATAAAAATGTGTTTTTTTGTTTTATGGCATGATCGGTCATACTTGACAGAGTTCCAGAGTTTGCATATGTGAGTTGATGGAGGGGTGTGGGAGGTTATTTTAGTTTCCCTGAATTGGGCCCCCCGTTAAACACAAAGGTTTTTGGGCTGGGGGTTATGGCCCCCGGGTTCCGACGGGGGGGGGGTTTCCGCGGCCAAAACCGGGCCAAATCGCGTCTATTTTTATTAACATGGTTTCCAAATGGGAAGCCGCGTCCCAAACCACCCCTCCCACGCCAAGCCCACCCCCGGGGCCCGGGCCGGGCCCCGAAAACCCCGCGTCGGGAGACGCAAAATTTTTGCAGTGCGGCCCGAGAGGTTTTGGCCGCGGCGAAACCCCCGGCCAAAACCGTCATGTTTAACCCAGGGGCCTTACTGTGGAATGACTTGTAAAAAAAATAAAGGGGGCAAATTTTTATGAAAAATATCTTGGTGTTGCCCAAAAAAAAACCAATCAAAAACTTCCCCCTTTATTTTTTTTAGGCACAAAATTTTAAGTGAAAGGGGAGCTTGATTGGTTTTCTAAGGGCAATGGGAAATCTTAGACCCTTTTGTCCTACCATTTTTTCATACATGTCCCTTTAAGAGATTGTGATAAACTGCCCGTCAAACCAGTTTTTAACAGCTTGGGATTTGGTTTTTTTCCCAAAAACAAAAACACTATGGGTTTAAAATACTGCCCCTTTTCATATTGCAACTACAGTAATAAAAACTTTTTTCTCTTTTTAACTTTTTTATAATTTTACTTTTAAACATCCCAAATCTGTGTTCCCCCTGTTTTTTGTCCGTTTGAGTTTTCCCTTTAAACTCATATGGTAGTTTAAAATTAAATGCTTAGTTCATTATTAACATAAGGGAGTTCTAACACCTTTGTCTCAAACTCTTCAATGTAAGACAGGTTGAACTTATTTTTTTTGGGAATTTATTGGGTATGGTTTATTTTTGTCGTACAAAAAAGTTTAAAAAAGGGAAAATGTTTTTTTCTTTTTTCCTCTAAAAAAATTTTGAATTTTTAAAAAAGGATTGTCTTTCTTCTTGTAGATATGCAGATCTAACAGCAACTTGTTGGGGTTCCTTTTTGCTGGGGTTTGCCCCCTTTGGGTCAGAAATTGTTACGGGGAAAACCGGGGGGAAATTGGACGGGTTTTTTTTTCTTTTAATGAAAAAGACTCAAAAGAAAAAAAGCGGGGAATCTAAAGGCCTCCTCTTTAAAATTTTTAGTATTCTTTAAAGTAACTTTAAACTCACTGACCCCTTGAAATTTAATTGACAGGGATTTAAAAAGCCATCCTTTTTGTTCTTCTGCCCCACAGCTGTTACGGGGTTTCCCCTCACAGTTCAGCGAAAGAAAAGGGCTAAACTAGATGGGGGCCCAATAAATTTGGGGCTAAAAAAAGGTTTTCTCATTAGCACCATGTCGCTGGTAGGAGATTTAAAGGGCGATATGAAATAAAATGAGTTTGGGTCAGTTTTTGGCATAAAAAAGCTGTTGTGGGACAGGGTTCTATAGATTTTAAGTTCGGGTCCCCCCAAAAACTTTGGAGTGATAAGTTCCTACTTTTTAATTCGACAAAAAAATTGGGGCATTCTGGGTTGGGTGTGCACCCCATTCGTAAAAAATTAGATACTTTTAGGGAATTTTTAAACCCAAACCTAGGGGGGGCTTTAACAGTTAGGGGCTATAGGTTTGGTTGCTGGGGCCTTTGAGTTGTCTTTTGGGAATGTAGGAGAAAAAGGTTCTACATTCTGGTGCTTTCTAAACTCCCCTTAAAGTGATTTAAAACGGGGCCTTTCGTGAAAAACTTTAAATTAAAAATGGCCCTTATTCCCTTGAACACTCCACTGTAATTTAAATAATCTAGTAGGCTCAAGGGAAGAGAGCTGGAACTATTTAGTGCCCTCTATTGAATATAAATTTCCTCAAGTCACATCTGACCCCTGTAATGTGAAAGGAATAATACAGCGATGCCAGTTTTTTCATCTGGAGACAGCTGTTTTGAGGTGTTGCCCCTCATAGTAGGTAGAATACAGTGGTAGGTGAGAGGCGTTTTTAAAATGGATTTGGTGTGATGTAGAGGCAGTTTTTTCGCTCTATTACTATGTGAGGATATAGCATGAATCTCCCTAAGTTGCTTCACTTTCTTTTTTTTGACTGAATAAAAAAAATTAGCACTGGAAAATGCTGTTGACATGTGATGGCTAAGATTAGAAACAATGGATTTGAACATGGATTCAATGCTGAATAAGCATCTGAATCAGCATTCAAATTAGCTGTTTAAAAATTATCCAAGGGTGCTTTCACACAGAGTGTTTTTGATGCTTTTTTTGTGCAGAAATGTACAGCATTAACTGCTGTGCCTTTCTGCACAAAAACACATCCAAAAACGCGTCAAAAACGCACCAAAAGTGCTCTGTGTGAAAGCACTCCAGGGTACATTCAAATGGATGGAAAAATTTTTTTTCTGCGAAAAAATTTAATGGTTTTAAAGTAGGCCGGATTGGGTTTAATTTCTCTGTATTCTGCAGGGAATTTTTTTTTTGGGTTTCATAGATTGCAAAAAGTGAAATTTTGTTGTGGAACAAGCCCTTGTTGCCATTTTTCCATATTGACTTGCAAAGTCAGGAATTGCAAACTAAATTTTGTTTTGCAGTTAACTTGAGCAACAACCCCTCTCATAAATAGAAGGCGTGAGTGGTTGTCTTATCAGTAGTTTTGCATTTGTACATTCTCGCCATGTTTTATACCTTTGGTTTTTTGAATGCGGTGGTCGGTTGTTTAAAGTGCGTTTTTTTTTTTTTAAAATAAGGGTTTTTTTGAATCAATATTTCAATTAAAATATAAAATGTAAAGGGTTTTTAAAGGACAGGCATCACAATGAAAATACATGAACTAGGTCTATGAACTCATGCTATCATGTAGGCCCTACATAAAAGGTGCAGTATTTTATCATTCTGTTGTTCCCTAGGGAGGGTGTGTGAGTTTTTTCTCATTAGTTTTTTTCCCCAAATTGACGGGGGTGTGTTGCCTCCTACTGGGTTCAGTCTTTTGTCCAGCCTTGAGCTGTAAGTATGAACTTGGGGGGTGTTTTTTTTGGGAAATAATGTCCCATTTTTTTTGTGATTTTTCCTTATAACCATAGTGTTAGTTTTGACCAGCACTTGCCATCAGTGGCTAGGAGTGGAGATAACTTTGATATTGCTTGCGTTGTCAAAATTTTTAAGCATCAAACAGCGTTTTGGGGTCCCCTTTTGCTGCAGTGTTGGCCCTTGTAATGAGATCGTGGGGGGGCTTTTGGTTGCCCTGGGACTTAAATTTTACTTTATTTTTCCTGCCATAGGCAGAGTGTAAGAGATCAATAATATGCCTAAAGTGCAGTAGATAAGTACCGCAGTAAACAGTACAAGCGATCATATGTTCAAGTCCCCTGCGAAGAAGGGTTGAAAGTGACCATAAGGGTTGTTCAAAGGTGTTTTTGGTACATTTTTTAATCAAAAAAAAAGCTCTAAAACGCTTGTAAAAAGATTACAAGGGAGTGTTTGGATGTGTTTTTGCACAAAAAAAGCACCCTATAGTTTTAAAAGGATCAAGAAAGAAATGACAATTCTTTGAAGGATCTGAAAAACGCACAAAATTCATTTTTAAAAGTAATCCATGTAACATGCAATGTAAATCACACTGCACATTGTTAGATGCGTTTAGTTTAGTTTGGGTCCGTTTAGGGTCCGAAAGATGGATCCAAACATGCATCTAAAAACGTATCCAAAAAACCCTGTGAAAAATTTCTCTAAAGAAATGTAAAAAAGGTTTTAAAAATAAAAAATTAAAAAACACTTTCCAATTTCTAATACTAAAAAATAATAAATCAAAAGTAACATAACTAGTATCTTCACAGCTGTAAAAATCTGATCTTACACAATATCATTTTATTTATCCAGCTGAGTTGTCGTAAAAAAAAAAAAAAGAGTACGCTATGCCAGAAATGTGGGCTTATGGTCATATTGCCTCCCAGAAAAATTGGAATTTTTCATTTTTTTAAAAGTAGTAAAACATGGTAAAAATTATGTATTTGGTATCACCAGAATCATAGGAATCTGCAGAATAAAGATAATTTGTCATATGTACCACAACATGAATTCCGTAGTACCAAAACCCCCCCAAAATATTTTGCAATTGCATTTTTTTCCCAATTCCACTCCACAAATTATTTTTTTTTTCTAGTTTTCCAGTATGTTCTAGGGTATGGCAAAAACTTTCATTAAAAAGCTCATCTTGTCCGGCAGAAAAAAGCACTCACGTTGCTATGTAGAATAAAAAAGTTACAGCTCTTGAAAGGCTGGAAGGAAAAACTCAAAATAAAAAAAAAGTCTGGTTTGGGGTTATTATCTAAATAATAATAATAATAATAATATTTTCACCTTACCAATCCCCTGATACTGCTGTGGTGATACATCCTTTATATCCTTTATGACGGATTGTCAAGAGGGGATTTGCATGATTTGGTGTGGGATTGCTGCTGTGTTGTACATTTCTTTGCAGATTTGTGAGGATTGGCTGCAAACATTTTCCATACCAAATTCACTACATCTGAACATAACCCAGGAGCCACACTGTGCAGCTGCTACAAACAGGACAACTCATTAAAGACATGATCAAAATTATAGAACATATTCCTACCTTGCTCATTTTAAATGTTTTTTGTTCTGTGTTTTCTACTGGAAATTTATTTTTCCAGCTTCCTTTAAAGTAAATTGCATTTACCAAGACTAGCTTCGTTAGTGAGTCAATGGAGCCTGGTACCAAGATGTCTTTTATTGTACCTAAAAGAAGAAACAGCATTAAAAAGTAGTTTTCACATAGACCTTAGCATAGTTTTCATATTCCTCTCATATGGTTATTATTGTGTCTGATAAGAAAGATTTCAGAAGTCAAATATTTACTTGGCCAGACTTATGAATGCTTTGTAACTGAAATGAAAGGGTCCTAAAAATTGTTTCTATATAAAATATTATTATATATTATATTTAATATATATATATATATATTTATGTATATGTGTACATATATATACACTACTCACAAAAGCTTAGGGATATTTGGCTTTTGGTTGAAATTTCAGGATGAACATAAAGGGCGGCATGTATGAAATTTAGCGATTAAACGCCAAATTTAATGCACATAATAATAGCCTAAAATACGCCTGATTTATGAACCCGCTCTATAGCGGGTCATAAATCAGGCGCATTCGGGCGCTAGTACAAAATTTCGTGCCATTTAAAAATGTAGCGAACGGGGCTGCGCTGGATATCGGGCTGAAAAGACGCCAGATATCTGGCACAGCCCCGTTCATACATGCCACCCAAAATGTCTTGATTTTTTTTTTTTAAAGAACTAAATGAGACCATCTCTTATTTTTAGAATGTACATGTCTAGCTGTTCAGTGTTTTGGTATTTTTGAACAACTTGCTGATCTCTAACAAGAAGTTTCATGGCAAGATTCACAACAGTTGTTTAATCCCTCACTCTCCCAATAAATTTAAGGGATCAATTTGAATTGGGATTAAACAGTCCTCCTCATCATGCTGTTCACATTTTGACATCATGAGACCTAGACAACATCGCGAGTATTCAAGCAGGATACTCTCAGACGGAAGTTGCCACTGAGCTCAGTGTCACAGAGTGTCATCAGTAGTTTGCAGTGGAGACACAGAGTCACAGAAAGGCAAAAGAGAGGATGTCCTTTGGCTACATCACACACTGATGACCATTCATTGTAAACAATTCCCTGATGAATGCCACACAACTCCAGCCATGCTTAAGGGAGGTGAGAAGCAACCAAGTGTCACATCAGACCATCCGTAACTGTTTACATTAGTGTAGTCTGCGTGCTAGACAACCGCAAGGGTATCTAATAACACCAACAGGCACAAGCATCATCGTCTTGCATGGGCAAGAGAGTATTTACACTACATAAGGGACCAGTGGTCCTCAGTGATGAACTCTGAGCAGAAATGGTGGCAGCCAAGGAGAGCACTATGCATCAGCCAAGTCAGGTACCCTTGCTGGCCGTCTATCACGCAGACCACGCATACAGTAAAGGTTTTTCCCTATCTTTGCCAAGTGTAATCTTTTCGTTTGTCAGTTGGTTTGTAATTTATTTACACTTAAACATTTACACACATGGAGATCAAAGGGCATGTACTATTGTGTTGTAAAATGCGGCACACTTTTTGTAACCTATTCAAAAAAGGTTTGCAGGTAGTGGTCACAGATCATAGGAAAGGGGTGTAGCTTTATTGCAGAATTCTGTAACCAAGTCTAAATAGGTGGCACAGTTATCAAACAGCACAAGCCACTGTGATAAATCTGTCACATTTCTAGACAGCCTTGAATAAGATAACATTGTCTAACTTTTAAACAAGTAATGTTAGAAAATGTGACAGAAACAATACTAAATGTAACAGAAAACCAATGGACCTTATTACACATTAAGAATAAAAGCCATGATGCTAATGTCAAGAGAATCTAAGGCTCTGCTCATGGTGTTCTTATAGGATATATGATGGATGTTGGGTCTATCAGGTCTGTTCAAAAGTATCTGTATTTCATTTCCCATGTGCTGAACCCCCTGTTACAATGTTGTACTCACCCGCTGTCTTTTTTTCCACCCATGTGTTGATCGACTTTCTACTCTCTTCTGCAGCTTGCAAGAAATCCATAGGTTTAATATCAGCTTTGAAATATTTCTTAATTATTTGGAAATATTGCTAGCAGGAGAGAAACATTCTTATATTAGAGCTTTGGTTATAATGTAATTCTCTAATATTTTAGCAAAGATACCCTAAGTTTTGGACGTACACACTAAAAAGCATGCTGGTCCCTTACATTGGCTTGAAGACGCCACTGAGAGCTGGTGAATCCCCTGATTGTCCGAAAATTCCAGTGTATGTTAAGGTGGGGTGAAGAGCGATGTGCTCCTTGCCTCGCCATATACAAATATGAATGCCGGGGGCAGCATCCCAATTCAGGTGGCATGATGATGTCATGCTGTCCACAAAGAACACAAGCCCTAGGAGAGAGGTAGTCGGTGGGGGAATGGATAGAGGTAAGTATTACCTACCTACTGGGGAAACCTATATACTTACCTACTAGGTGGCCCTATAAACCCAGTTGCCTACTAGAGGTCCCTATATACCTTCCTACTGGATAGCCCTATATACCCACCTAAATACTGGAGGGACCCTATATATACCTATGATATGAAATCAGAATAAACCTTACACATTTTAGGTCAATTAGTATTACCAAAATTATTTTTATTTGTCAGATAAGAGAGAGAATTGAATGAAAGAGAGAATTAATGAAAGAGAGAATTATTTAAGGCATTTTTATTACTTTCTGCAAAGTCAAAAGTTTACATGCATTCCATTAGTATTTGTTAGCATTGCCCTTAAACTATATGACTTTGTCAAACGTTTTGGATATCCTTCCACAAGATTCTTACAATAGTTGGTAGGAATTTTGACCCATTCTCCCTGACAGAACTGGTGTAACTGAGCCATGTTTGTAGGTTGCCTTGCTCGCACCTGCCTTTTCAGCTTTGCCCATCAATTTTCAATAGGATTGAGATCAGGGCTTTGTGTTGGTCACTCCAAAACATTGACTTGGTTATCCTTAAGCCACTTTGTAACCAGTTTGGCAGTATGCTTTGGGTAATTGTCCATTTGCAAAAACCCATTTCTGCCCAAGCTTTAACTTCCTGGCTGATGTATTGAGATGTTGCTTCCGTATTGTCACATAATCTTCTTTCCTCATGCCATCTATTTTGTGAAGTGCACCAGCCCGTCCTGCAGCAAAACAACCCCACAACATGATGCTGCCATCCATGTGTTTCACAGTCGGGATGGTGTTCTTAGGCTTCCAAGCTTCTCCCTTTTTCCTCCAAGCGTAACAATGGTCAATATGGCCATACAGTTCAGTTTTAGTTTCGTCAGACCACCGGAAATGTCTCCGAAAATGTAGGTCTTTGTTCCTGTGTGCATTTGCAAACATTAATCTAGTTTTTATATCTTTCTTTTGGAGTAATGGCTTCTTCCTGGCAGAGTGGCCTTTCAGCCCATGTTGATACAACGCTCATTTCACTGTGGATAATGACACAATCTTACCAGCTTCTGAAAGCATCTTCACAAAGTCTTTTGATTTTGTTTTTGGGTTGATATGCACATGTTGGGCCAAAACACATTCATCTCTAGGACATAGAAACTGTCTCCTTCGTGAGCGGTACAATGGCTGGACATTCCCATCTTGTTTGTACTTGCGTATAATTGTTTGTATAGATGAACGAGGCACTTTCAGGTATCTGGCAATTGCACCCAAGGATGATCCATACTTGTGCAAGTCCACAATTATCTTCCTGTTATATTGGCTGATTTCTTTAGACTTTCCCATGATGTTACACACAGAAGCAGTGTGTTTCTGGTATGCAATTTCCAGATACTTGAAAGTACATCCACATGTATGTCTCTATTTAACTCAAATGTTGCCAATAAAATCTAATTAACTCAGAAGCTTCCAAAGACATAACATCATCATATGGGCTGTCCCAAATAGTTTAACCCCTTACCGCCGGAGCCAGTTTTGGTCATCCTGACAGAGCCCCGGTTTTAAAATTTGACATGTGTCACTTTATGTGAGAATAACTTTTTGACACTTTTACGTATCCAAGTGATTCAGAGATTGTTTTCTAGTGACACATAGGGCTTTAAGTTAGTAAGAAATGGTCTTTGATCCAAAAAATCCTTGTTTATTTGTGAAAAATATCAAAATATCCTGAAAATTTGGAAAAATTAGCAATTTTTAAAGTTCAAAAATTTCTGCGTGTAAGGCAGATAGTTATTCCACTCAAAATAGTTTATAACTAACATCAATCATATGTCTACTGTAGGTTGGCATCATTTTTTAAATTTTTATTTATTTTTTTTTTACCACATTAGGGGGCGTAGAAATTTAGTAGTCATTTTTCACATTTTCAAAAAAATGTGCTAAATAGATTTTTTAAGGGACCAGTCCAGTTCTGATGTGGCTTTGTGGGGTTTGTATGTTAGATACCCCCATAAATGACCCCATCAAACTAGACCCTGTAAAGTATGTTTGTTACCCCTTTACATATTTCACAGAAATCAAAGCAAAGTGGAGGTGAAATTTCAAAATGTCATTTTTTTGGCAGATTTTCAATTTTTATTCAATAATCACTGGAACACTGTAGATGTTACCTGGAAAATGCAACTCATAATCAATTCTGCCGTTTTCAGACATATCCCATATGTGTCCCTAGTGTGCTATTTGGCTCCACCACAAGCCTCAGAATAGAAGGAGCACCTACCGGACTCTGGGATCTCATTTTCATTACGATTTTTTATAGGCGCCATTTCAGGTTTGCGGACACCCTAAGGTGCTAAAATGTAATAAACTCCCCTAAAAAGAACCCCATATTGAAAACTACACCCCTTAAGGAATATATACAGGAGTGCAGTGAATATATCAACCCCACAGGTGTTTTACATTTTTTTTTAGCATTCGGCTCTGAAAATTAAAAATAATATATTTATTCCAACAATCTGCAATTTTAGTTGAAAATGTTTAATTTTTATATGGAATTCTGGAAAAAAGGCATCCCACATTGTATTACGCTATTTCTTCCAAGTTCGGCAATACCCTACATGTGGGTGTAAACTGCTGTTTGGGCGCATGGCAAGGTGTACAAGGGAGCGAGAGCTATTTGGCTTTTGGAACGCAGATTTTGGTGGAGCCATGTCACATTTGCAAAGCCCCCACAATACCAGAACAGGAGAAACCTTCCAGAAGTTGCCTCATTTTAGATTCAACACTCCTCATGGATCTCATCTAGGGGTGTATTGTGCATTTTGGGCGCACAGGTGTTCCATAGTTTTTTTCAGCATTGGACCATGAAAATAGGGGGGTGGGGGGCAGAACACAGTTACGCCATTGTTTTTTGGGCTTCATTTTTACAGTGTTCGTCGTACGGGATAAATGAAAGGATAACTTTACTATATATAGATTTTTATGTTTTATTACCTTTACACAATAGAAATGCGTTCATGAAAAGTTGCATTTTTATGTTGTCATAGTCCTGACAGCCATAACTTTTTTATTTTTCTGTATACAGAGCTGTTTATAGTCTTGTTGTTTGCGGGATGAGTTGATGTTTTTATTGGTACCATTATGGGGGCATTTGACACTTTGATCACTTTTTATTAAGGTTTTTGTGAGGCATTCTGAACAAAATACAGCAATCCTGGTAGTGTTTTTTATTTTTATTTTTTTCCAGTGGTCACTGTGTGGTATAAATGACATGTTAACTTTACTCAGCAGGTTGGTATCATTACAGTGATACCCAATTTTGTATATTTTTTAAATGTTTTACTGCTTTTACACAATAAAAACACTTTTATTCAAAAGGGAAAACACGTTTTTGCAGCGCCGCAGTCTGAGAGCCAGAACTTTTTTATTTTTCTGTGTATGGAGCTGTGTAGCAGCTTGTTTTTTGCCGGATGAGTTGACGTTTTTATTATTTATCATTTTTGGTTGGACAACGTTTTGATCGTTTTAAGATCCGTTTTTTGGAAGGCAGGGTGAAGAAAATATTGAAATCCTAGTATTGTTTTTTTTTATTTTTCACAGAGCTCTCTGTGCAATATACATGACAAGTTAGTTTTACTACCTGGGTCGAGATGATTATGTTGTTACCCGATGTTACCCGATTTATATATTTTTTATGTGAAAGTACTTTTTTTTTTTAAAAGTATTTTTTTGTGTAAAACAATATTTATGCATCACTATAGCCGTAACTTTTTTTATTTTTCCATATACAAAGCTATGTAAAGACTTTTTTTTTGGCACCACTTTTTATTCCATTTTATGTGCTGTGGCATGAACAAAAATTGCAATTCTGTGACTGTTTTTTTTTTATGGCGTTCACCATACGGGTTAAATAACATGACATATTTATAGGGTGGGTTGTTACGCACGCGGTGATACCAAATATGGGTATTTTATTTTTTATCTTTTTTTGGGGGCGATTGCTGTTTGTGTTTTACTTTTTTACACTTTTGTTTTTACTTTTTCACACTTTTTTAACTTTTCCCCAAAAACACATATGCATGTTTTTCTCTCTATCTGACATGAAATCAGAATAAACCTTACCCATTTTAGGTCAATTAGGATTACCAACATTAGTTATATTTGCCAGATGGCAGAATAATGAGAGAGAGAGAATTTTTTTTTTAAGGCATTTTTATTACTTTCTGCAAAGTCAACAATTTACATACACTAGGATTACTATGCCTACAATTTGGGACAGCCCATATGATGATGTCATGTCTTTTAAAGCTTCTGATAGGTTTATTGGCAACATCTAAGTTAGAGACACACCTTTTGGATTTTTTTTAACGCACACCTGAAGCACACTGACACTGACCATTGTTGTGGTTGAAGTACGGCCGCAATTACGGTGGGTGATTTGGGAGTCAGCGCGCCGGCCCCATTGACATGCATTACTCGCAGCGCGTATTCGCCGCAAGTAATTGACATGTCACTTATGATCGTATTGTACGAGCGGGGAGAGGAGGCATAATCCATAGTTCTCTGTGAAACACGGGGGTGACAGCATCATGTCGTGGGTTTGTTTTGCTGCAGCAGGGACTTGTACACTTCACAAACTAGATGGCATCATGAGTGTATGTAAACTTCTGGTTTGAATTGTTCCTACTGTACTTACCAACTGGTGGACCTGTTTACCTACCTACCTACTTATTGGCGGTTCTTTATATCTACTTTGTGTGGGGCTTATATACCTACCTACTTAATAAGGCCTTCATACCAACCTAGTCAATTGGGGGGGGGAAATATACCACAGTTTTCAACTGTATGTGTGTCCCAAAGACACATATACAGTCAGAAACATGTCATGAAGCTTGCGACCCACCAGCGGATTATACAGCTGAAAACTATACCAACGACTACTGTTGGCTGCAGTCAAAGCCTATGCCACACAGTAGTAAGCAGTGCAGGCAGTGGGATGTACCGATCACACTTTCTGTGATGACATCACACCCACACACCGGACACAAACTCCCGAACGAGCTGCTCAGCTGGGGAAACGAGGGATGTGAGTATCTTTTTTTATTTTTTGTCCACATATCTACCGACACGGGCTCTGTATACCTTCCTACCTTCATGGGGTCTATAACTACCTACAGGGGTTCTATACCTTTGTACATCGGCCTACATTCCTTCCTAGAGGGGAATTACCTACCTTTTAACTATAGGATGCATATATACTTATAGGGGGCCAATGTATCTATAGAGAGTCTACCTACATACAGGGGTCAATATACCTACAGGGGGCCTGTCTACCTACAAGGGGTCTATATAAATACCTACAGAGGGTCTCTATACCTACATAAAGGGGGCCTAACTACCTATGAGGCTTGTATATTTATCTACAGGGGATTAACTACCTACAGATGTTTATAACTATATACAAGGGGTCTATATACCTACCTAAAGAGAGACTATATACCTACCAACAGTGGGCCTATATACCTACAGGGGGTCTGCCTACAGAGTCTAAAGCTGGCTATGGCTCTGTAAAACAGCATGGTGAGACATCCCCACTCCTTGTCTGACATGTGTATCAAATATTAGGAATAGGTTGATGAAGGGGATGAGCTGTGTGCTCTCAGCCATTCACATGTCTCCACCTGACATCCCCTCTTTCTTTTCACATCATGTAGACCCTTTAACTTATATACATACTCACATCCTAATAGAGACAAAATGCAGCTACAGCCATATCTTTTCCCACCCCCTTGTCTTCTATTTACAGTTTTACACTAGAAGATTTCTCCTTATTAGGGCATGTCCCCACTGCACGGGTTTTCGGCCGGTTTTTCAGCCGGTTTGCGGTTTTTCAGACCGCCTGAAAAAACGGCCGAAAATGAACACAATGGTGCTCTATGGAAAACCCGTGCAGCAGTCCCCAGTGCACGGGTTTTTCCGGCCTCAAAGCATTGTGATTGCACAATCTTCCGTCCGGTTTCTGGACGGAATCTGTGCAAGCCAATGTGAAGGGGAGGGCTTTTCTCCGCTCATCGCGGAGAAAAGCCGTCCCACCCGCCCCCTCCGCGGCCATAGGGACAGCCGCAAAACAGGACAAAACCTGTGCCGTGGGAACGCACCCTTACAGATAACATGATGAGTTACATTTCTCAATGTATTGACAGTTTGCTATGAACATATGTATGTATTCCCTTCACCACTGTTTCCATAGCAAATATTCTTTTGTGTACATTTGATATACTTTTCATATAAGACAACTTACCGAAAATATTTTGAAGCTGTGTTCATTGAATAGCCGGTTAGCCATTTTCATAGTATAACTATTAGAGGCCTGATTGATGTTCGAAGAAAATTCCTCAAAAACTTGGGGGACGTTTTGTATTTCAATAGCATTGGAAGTCTGTTGAAAGAAACATGTATTTATTATAGGATTTTTAACTGCACTTTGTACTGCACTGCTTTCTTTATGTATAAATATGAGACATGATACAGAGGACAATAATATAATTGAAACTTAAAGGAGTTGTCTCACTAGATTGATTATTCTTATCTCAGTCCTGTTTTCTTGGTTTAATTTTTAAATTCAGGGGTGTGTTAACTAACTTTCCTCGCTTCATTGGACTATTTCTGGCCTACATTGATGAGATGCTGAGGACACTAGGTCTGTAGCTATAGCAACCAGTGCTGGCAGCCTATCAAGAGAGATCGAACAGGTCTGTAGCTATAGCAACCTGAGGAGCTGATGCAACCCATACAAGTGGGATATCTAGAAATAGGTAGGACACTGTTAATTGACATATATTGCAAAGTGACTTGTTTTTAACATAAAAAGCAATCCTTGTAGTGAGACAACCCTTTTAAAGTACACCATGTCTTCTCTTACTACACATCAGTGATGTTTTTTTTTTCAGGGGTACATTTTTTATTAACCTGCAACATTTTTGACTGGTGAAGAGTTGGTGACGTGAGTTATCCTTCTATATGTTCTACTGTAGTCAGATCAAAGGATGGAGATTTATGATGTAGCCAATTGCCCTATGGTGTGTTCACACTGAGTTTTTTTCAGGTGATTGTGCCCATGAAATCTCCATCTTATTGTTTTTAAGGGGAATTTGTGTTATAGTTCATGCTGTGACCCATGGCGGAGCGGTGTTGTATGGTGATATGCATAAGGTTTCAGTTACCTGAATGCAGGATTTATCTTATACCTTTGTTCTCTTATTTGCATTCTATTATACTCAATCACGCGTCCACTTTTTTTAAAAGGGAAATCCATTCTAAACAAGTTAACCCACATTTGCCTTTTTCCCAGAAATGCCTAATTATTTAGAGGAATTAGATTTATTAACATAGTTTTGATTTAATGCTCAATTGGGACAACCAAAGGTGCCAGAAAAAATATTCCCACATCGATAAGTTTTTTAACCACTGATAACCTTTGATGACTTACAGGCAGTTTATCAGTGTCTGTATACATGGTTTTGATGTTACGAAATTTACACCTACCATAAAAGTCGAGGAGAAACTGAGATTAATAGCAGAGTTTTTTAGACAATATGTCCTATAACTGTCTCAATTTGAATATACTTGCAAATGGGCTTTGTTCTTAGTAAAGTGCAATGGATGTTGGTTCAATATACTGTTCCTAACACATTTTAAAGTTCTGACCGTTTTCTATGTGCCTTAGGATCTCTTACTTCTAGCCTACCAGGGTACGGATGGCTATGTTGGTCACTGTTGCATTTCTATCAGGCTCGACAGTCTTTTCCTTTAGACCTCTGGCATCAACAAGGTTTTTCAGCTCCAAGGTACTGGTCACTGAGTTTCCTTTCTTTACATCTTGTAAACCCTAGTGTTCAGTAGAAAAAACAGAATCATCAGTTTCATGAAAAAAAATCCACATGCCGCTCTGGGATTTCAACTAAACCTATGCTGCAGTCAAAGTGCACATCGAATCACCTTTCGTTTTCTTAACATGACCTTGATGGATTTGTGGAGGAGGGTGATGTTGACCATGGGAGCCTTGTAGGGCATGCCAATATGCAACTGGTTGCCGTTCCTATGTAGATGGCATTGGAATTTATAATTTAACGGAGTCAGTTGGACAGGTGCCACCTGAATTATACATGTTTCTCCTATTGTATAGTTTAGAAGGTCTCAATGCGGGTTTGATTTCTGTTATGGATTCCTTGACTGATTTTTCTAAAAAGGAAAAATCCATCTTCTAAACAAGTTACTACAGGCGCAGAGAACAGTTTACAGGGGCCAGTTCTAATTACCACTTGAATAAATGTAGTTCAAAGTAATAAAGTTTGAAATTGAAGAAGAGGAATTTCCCAAGAATGCTTATTAATTCATTTTTAATTATTGTAAGTATTATTTATATGTTCCTTCGAAGCATGCTGGGACTTTCAACATAGTGAGGCATGCTAGTAAATGATTAGTATTATTCACATTCTGATTAAGGTTTTCTTAATAATTTGTAATAATGACTTACATTTGGCATGACAGTTAACAAGCACAAGTTTCATACAGTATAGTTACCTGTGAATGACAGCCTGGTTTTCCTGATGGTTTACGAAAGTTTAAAACCTAATATATAAGCAAACATAGAGTGAATGCAAACGTAGTAATGAAAAATATAATAGTCATGAGTTTTTATAGTACAGGTATGTCAACTATTAAGCTTACTCAATTCTAAGAAAGAAGAAAAATCAATACTTAAAGGGGCTTTACCATGAAGTAAAATTGACATGGGAAGCTTGCAGATTCAATAATAAACATGTTCACAAATCATCATTATTAAAAATTCTGCACCGTTTTTGTTCTAGCTGCTACCTTAGTGATCCATAGTGTAAAGCTCATCTCCAGGGGACACTACCAGTGAGGAGAGCTCCTCAGTCCTGGTCGCACATGCTGAGACTCACCTACCCTCTCAGGCAGCTACTGTCAGTCTTTTACCCTGCTTAGTAATCACATACACTCACTGCTGAATGAGTTTTCAACTCCAGGTACTGTCATTGTACTCCTGTCCTCTTTACTCCTTAGTAATAAGTCAAACAGTGCAAATAAATAAAAAGAAAAAAGAAACCTCAATCAGGTATGGACATAGAAAAAAAATAATCCACATGCTTAGTTCCTGCAGGGATTTGAACCTAGGAACCCTATGCTGAAAGGCAGAAGTGCTAACCACTGAGATACATTGTAGCTGTTCATAGCTCTTAACATAAACAGACCTTTGAGTGAGCACCCTCTGGGGAAAGGCATGGGGATGTTAAAGGGAACCTGTCACATAGGTTATGCCCCCCTTGCTGAGGGCAGCACAAGCTAGTGCCAGACCTGCTGTTCCCAGCGCTGTGTCCCTTATTTTGTAAGATGCAGCAGTTTTAGAGCATTTACCCCTCAAATCTTATTCATGAGTAGGTGTTAGCCCCTCCCACCAAAGACTAGCCCCGCCCACTGACAGTTATTCACATGTTTCTACTATTCAAAGTAATAGGTTTATCAGTTAAGGTGGGCGGGGCTAGCCTCAGATGGGTGGGGTTTGAAAAAACTGACTCTTCGATTGACTCTTCTGGCTGAAAACTGCAGATTTGAGCATTAAATACATGAAAACTCCTGCATCTTACAAAATAAGGGATACAGCGCTGGGAAAAGCATGTCTGACACTAGCTTGTTCTGCCCTCAGCAAGGGGGGGGCATAATCTATGTGACAGGTTCTCTTTAAGTTTGCTTGATAATATGATATGCAGTTCAAATAAATCATACATGCCCCCTTTTGAACACACTTGAAGCTGAAGCAGGACAAACCAGGCAAGAAATGCCTTCATGGTTAAACCCTTTTAATATTAGACAGTATAAACATAGACTAGACAGTCTTAAAATGTGGCTCATTTTTCTTAGTACTGATAAATCTGGCACATGTTTAGACTGTCTAGTTTAACCCTTTCAGGTCAGATTTTTCATTTTTTATTTTTTTCTCCCCGCCTTAGCCATAATTTTTTTTTATTTTCTGTCTACATAGCCATATGATATTTGAGTCATATTTTCTGTCTACATAGCCATTGATATTTGCGGAACAAGATACACTTTTTAATGGTGCCATTGGCCATAACATATAATGTACCGGGAAACCCCCAAAAGATTCTATGTGGAGTGGAACATGAAAAAATGCAATGGTGCCATTTTTGCAGGTATTTAATTTACTCTTTGGTTTAAATAAAGTGTTATCTGTATTCTTTCAGTCGATACGATTCTGGTGACTCCAAATTTGTAGAGGTTTCATTATTTTTTAGAACAACCAAACAAACTTTTTCTATTTTTAAATTTTTTTTTGCTGAAATGCAATTTTCTGGAACCTATAATTTTTTTTTTCCACCTATGTGCATGAGCAAGGACTCATTTTTTGTAGGCTGAATTGTAGTTTTTATTGCTACCATTATGGGATACATGCAAAATTTTTAGGGAATGTGAAATGACCAAAAGATGGGGCGGACTCAGCGCAAGATTATGTTTACTGTGAAATCCTGTAATACCATAAAATAATTCCTTATTAAAGAAAGTAAAATAATAAAGAAAGTGGAGAACATTACATCTGCAAAACATGTATGTTTATTTGACTATTTTTTTATGCTGATCTTGAAAATATCCTAAGGACAAGTTCACATGGCTTGTCTGATATGTTTTTCAATATGGAAATTAACGGACTGAAATCAGTCTGAAATCTGCATCAAAAAAGTATCCAAAAACGCATCTGTAACGTGTATTTAGATACGTATTTGATGCATATTTGGATACGTTTTGATGTGTATTTCACTGTGTTTTCTTCTAAATTAACCTAATTTGGACCCAATGCAAATTTTAAATGCATATAAAGGGCATATAAAGCATAAAAACATAAAAAATATTTTACTAAAATTTTGGTAGGTTTTTTGGTTTACTTTTTTTTAGCCCCAAAAAGGCCCCCCCATTTTTTCCTTTTGGGAAATTTAACCCTTTTAAAACCCATCAAAATTTTGCCCTGCCCACTTGTAAGCGTCTAAAAAAACGCAAACAATTACAAATTAAAATACTTTAGCGTGGGGGAAAAACAATGTATTTTGAAATTGAAACCAATGAAATCTGACGAAACATTTTTAAATTTACATTTTTTTTGGTACTTTTTTTAAACCCACCCGGGCCTTTACATAGAACAACAACCTAGGGGCCCCAAACTGCTACTTTGGCTTTGTGTTAAAGGAGCTACAGTGCAAAGTGTCCTTTTATGGACAAAAAAACCAAATTTTTTATTTTCAGCAGCAACTTCAAATTTTTTAAAAGTTTAAAGTGTTTTATCACCCTGAATTTTTTCGTAAACTTGAGCTTTTTCCTATCATTTTCCCGGAATCTGGGACAGCCCCTCTTCTCCCCAGGGGGCAGCCCTTCCCCCACTGAAAGCTGTGACATCATCTTTTATGTGTGGGGGCAGGGGAAAGGGAGAGGAGGTCAGTTTTTGAAAGCCCCCCAGGGGTTTTTATTTTTTGGCTGCAGAATTTTTAATGTTTTCGGGCTGCAAGTTCTCAGCTCAGGGGGGAAACAAGCTCCTTGAAAACCAGTACCTTTTTGCTTTTTTGTAATTGCTATTATAACACACAGCCTGAACGATGAAACAAGGGTGATAAATTTTATCTGCCCCCTCCCCCTCTTTTACGGGCTTTGAGGAAAGACAGACTGAAATAAGGCTTCTTAAAAGGGGGGACACAGGGTATAAACTGGGGGTTATCGGGGAGGGGGGATTTTAATCTAGCAGTACCAGTACTTTGAACAATCCCCGGGAGAGCCATCCATAAAACAGGAGCTGAAACCCGCCTTCATTATAACACCCCCAAGGCCATCTCAGGCAGCTCTTTTTCCCCTCACACTCAAAAAAGGGTACACACAAAATTTTTGCAGGCAGCTAAACAAAAGCACAAGGGGGGATTTCCCATCTAGGGGGAAAGTCCCCAAAAGGCTGAATGAAATTCCCTTTTACCCCAATTCACAGAAAAGGGGGGGTGTCCGTCCCCGCCCGCCCGCAGAAATAGCTGTAGAAACACAATTTTTGGGTCATATCTACATAAATAAGTGACTTTCCTAAAGGGAAAACCCAATTTTTAAAAGTGCCCTTTTTTTTACTGTTCCCATCATGATCTTTGTAGCGAGAAAATCCCTTTAAGTCCTTTAACAATTGTCACAGTGAGTATGTGGTCTATGTGATTCAGTACACTCAGTGCAATGTTCAGTATGTAGGATGCATGTCTAGACAGTTACACTGCAAAGGGTCCCTAGGGCCCTCTATACGCTACCGGGGCATCTATACATTTTTGGGATGTTCACGATGGGGACTTGTCCTATTTTAAGGTATTTGTCATGGAAAAAGTCTAGACTGCCCCGGGGAGGGGATTGGATGAGCTCCCATAAAAATCGAGAGGTTTTTTGGATAATGACACTTGATATCAGATATCCTAGGGGCTTAAGTTATAAGACTGATCTTATGTTTATTTATTGATTGTGCACGAATATTGGATAATGCCAGATTTGTATTCATTATCTTCTTGTTCGTTTATCTCAGTAAGAGTTAATGTTCAGCTTGTCTTGTCTGAAACCTGATTGCGAAGCACTCTTAAAGGAGTTCCCTTTAGAAAGAGATGGTCATAATTTTAGAGCCCAAGGCGTTGGGGTTGAAATGCATAGACCCAAACTGTATTTGTGTTGTCCCCTTTTGCTTTTTTAAAAAATATTTTTTTAAAAAGGATATAAAAAAAATGCGTTTTTTTATTCACTTTTTTCCGTATAGTGCTTTGGGAAAAATTTTTCTTTTGGGAAAGTTTATCAGTAGTTTTTTGCACAACTTTCCTTATCTCTAAGCATATGTGCAGGGGCGGCATCTTGGGGTATTTTTTTTCAATATGTAAAATGTATTACTTTAAAAAGTTTTCTGGGGGTGCAGAAACATAAAGGGCCCATATTTTTCTATTGCCTTTTTAATACAATTAAAAAGATCCCAAAAATTGACATGCAATTTTTTGGGAAACCCTATGTTTAACGCAATTTCAAAAACAATTTTTGTCTGAACGACAATAATTTTTTTACATGGGGGATCAATAAAAAATCAAACTTGAACCCTTTTTAAAAAGCGTATTGGGATCTGTTTTTCGGTACAAAAAATGTTTCCCAAATAAATTTTTTAACAAAACCAAATTTTGGGAAAATACCCTAACAAGGAGCTTTTAAAGGGGAAAATTCACAAAAGGGTTTAATCCCCGGGAAATTTCCCCCAAAAAATTCAGGATCCTTAGAATTGTGATGGAAAACAGTTCCCCCCTCATCATTCTATTTACAAAATTTTTATATCATGAGACCAAGACAACACCCCCACAATTGAAAAAAAAAAAAAGTTTCCCCTCGCCATTGTGAGCTTTTAAGCAGGGTGCTCTCAACGGAATGGCCACTGAACTTAGAGTGTCAGAGTGTCCCTTTATAGGGTTTCAACAGAAAGAAAGAGAGACGGGGAAAATTTACATAAAGACAAAGTAGTTTGGAAGGGCCCTTTTCCTAAAATCACACAGATGACCGGCTTCATTATAAACAATACCCTTTGGGAAAAGGGGTGATGAAAACCTCACAACTCCAAAACACATTTAAGGGAGTTAGAGGGACCCAAAAAGGGCACTCAGACCTTCATAAAAATGTCAAAATCAGCTGAATCAGGTGGAGATGAAAACTGTCAAATGAATTTTGGGGACCCCAAACTCCACAGGGGGAATGAAGGCTGTGATATGCCATTCCAAATATTTGGTTGTGTCATAGCAATCAAATTAAGTCACCAGTGATCACATTTTTTTTTTTGATACTTGGTGCAAAAACTCTTATACACTAGAAGGGAGATTGGGAAATACCCTTAAAGTAAATCTTCCCCCCTTTTTCACCATGATTTTAGGGCCCCAAAGGGCTACATTTTAGGGACGGGGCTGGGGGGCCAGTAATTCCCGGGGCCCTTTTAGCCCAAAAACTGGCGCAGCCCTGTTCTCAAATTTTTTAAATTAGGCCATTATGGGGCCCTGCGGCTTTTTGTAACCCTAAGATTGGGATTTTTTCGGGAGGCGTGTCGCACCACAACCATATGATTCTACACATTTATTACTGGATGATGGCACAACTGGGCGCATTACTGCTGGAACAGGTAGACCAGGTTGAAAGTGGTTCACTTGAGCCTGATTTGTGGTTTTGGTGCTAGAAAGCGCCTAATCTATGACCCGCAGTAGAAAAGGTTCATAACCTCAGGTGCATTCTATGCACTAAGCCACAAAAAAATAATACATGCATCAAATAGCTTAATTTCTTAAGTAACATGGGTCACTCTTTTTTTTTAGACTTTTTAATTGTTTACTAAAAATCTCTTTTTTCTGTTCTGTTATTTAATTAAAAAACTTGAAATTTCTAAAATGTCAAATCCTTTTCTTCTAAAATGGATTTTGAATGGAAAAATGATTTAAAAAATGGTTTAATAATTTGGTTGCTTGATTGCTGTTACAATACATTGAAATACATGTCTGCATTGCAATGGATTATGCCTGTGTCAGGCAGCCTATTAGATTTTCCCTCCACCCTAAGGTACATTGTGAAGATCGTCCGTCAAGCGCCCGTTTTCGAGCGATCAACTTTGAAACGCGCCCAAAGATGTCGGCCCCGAGGTGCGCCAACGGGCGGTGAAAGTCCCCTGCGCCCGCCAGGTGTGGGGCCAGTGGGGGACTTAAGCGCAAAGGACTCGCCCTCACCTGTATCTCCTGGATCAAGATTCGCCCCCCCGGGGGAGGTGCGCTATACAGGGGCGTGAAAAGTTCCCGCACCTCGCCAGTTTTGTGAGGCGCATGGGGGACTTAGGCGCAGATGACTGCGCCTAACATGATTCCGATTCGAACGCTGGAAATCAGGGAAAAAATCATTAAACATTTATGAAAGCAAAAAAGTTGCTTTCAAATAATGAATGAATAAAGAAAAAATCAAAGCTGTCAAAAAAAAGAAAAAAAAATGTAGTGAAAAAGTGGATAATTTAAAATTTAAAGGAAAATATATAAATCGCTAAAATAAATATCATTCTCAGCCGTGAGGCAGGGAGTAGAATAAAAAAAATCGTTTTATTAGGTGAACACTTTATCAGAAAAAGAGCTCAACCTTCTAAAAAAATACATAAATAAAATCACTAACAAAAAATCAATAACGGCGCAACATCAGGAATTGGGATATTGAAAATTGCCTGGAAAGCAATTCTGTAAGCGCTTCTCATTGGTCGGCAGAAACCAACCAATCAGAATAGTAGCGACAGTGACACATTATAACCTATGGAGTAATATTGACCAATGAAATGAAAAGGCAGGACAGTTCAAAAGACAGTAAAAAGGCAGAAAAGAGCTGATTGGTTGAACTAGCAGGGGCTTGGTTATCCCAGCCAATCAGAGCGCGAGCTACTTTGTCCCATTGTAGTCTATGGAGAGATGGGGGCATTGAAATCTCAGCTCCTTGAGGCATGGAGTATTAGTAAATAAATCGTTTTTATTAAGTGTAAAACATTCTCTATAAAAGAGCTAAAACCTTCTAAAAACATACACACTCAAATCCCTAACAACGCGTTTGTCGCAGTCACCGGCGCTACATCAGGAATTGCGATATAGAAAATTGCCGGGAAATACAGTAATTCAAAAAAGTTGTACCGATCTCTATATAAAATGAACAATAATATGGGGGTAACAAAAATAACAAATTTAAAAATGAATTCAATTAATTCATTTTATTTCTTATTTTCATTACACCCATATTATTGATCATTGGCTAACGAAAATAATGTGTCACGGAGGTGCCAATAGAGCTCCTGCCTTCTGTTAACCATATAGATACAGTAGGTTTCTAAAGGATGAACCGCTGGAATCAGTTACTGCCACTCATGCTTGTTGCATGTGGAGCCCGGCTGTATATTACTGGTGGCTCCCACTGTGGTTGACACGGGTTATTATCCTGTGTCAGCACCAACTCCATGACTTATTATTAACCTGACCATAATGTTACATAGCACAGCAAGATGTTACTATATATTTATGGCTATCACAATTGTGTTTTATCCAAAGCTGCAAATTCTCTGTGTAGATATATAATTCATTGATAATTATTGTTACAGACTGCAGACTAAAGGAAACTTTGAAGCTTATTGGGTACTGTCCTATTACCAGGGGTGTAGCTATAGGGGTCGCTACCGGGCGCTGCAGCTTGGGGGGGCCCAAATGCCCTTCTGCCACATAGGAAGACACCAGTATTATAAATAATGCATGGTAGCTGGGGGCCCAATTTCATTGTCTGCATTGGGGCCCAGAAGCTTTAAGTTACGCCTCTGCCTATTACTTAGTTCAATGTATGCAGTAAGCTACCTTTAGTGGTGGATGAAGGTAGCCAGCATGTTAATCTTTTAACTTCTGTATCAGAAAACTACTGGCAACCTTTACAACTCATTAGGAAATTGAATATTCAAGATTTTTCAACCATTTAAACAATAAAAAATGGTTCAAGGCAGATCATTCAATTTAAGGGAGTATGCTGATCATTGCATGTTATGGCATATTTCTTGGCTGCCCAAGCACAATCAGTAGCTAAAAATCCTGTGGGGGACAAGTTTCTGGAGGCCACAACTTTTTTTTTTTTTTTAAATCAAAGGGTTTCTGGGAAGCCAGTGGGAAACACCCTTTGAAGATTTATGCACAGATATGTTTAAATGCTTATTTTGTTCTCTCCTCACCACTACTTTCTGCGTTCCACTTTATACTGAAATTGGTTCCTGCCTATCTGTAAAGTTTATGACACATATAGAAAATGAAAAAAGTAACAGGGAAACCAACTGTTAAATGGGTGTTCTGATCTCAAACTTTGATGGCCTATAAATTGTGTGTGATACCCTGTTTCCCCAAAAATAATACAGTGTCTTATATTAATTTTTGCTCCTAAAGACGAGCTAAGACTTATTTTTAGGGGATGTTTTTTTTTTCTATGAACAATAATTCACATTTATTGTTGAAACAAAACATCAACAGGTATTAATATACTGTAGTGATTTCATCACAAACATCAGCATAAGCAGCCAAACTCTGAATTGCATAAAAAAATGCACTATGTCTTATTTTCGGGGGTGTCTTATTTTCGGGAAAACAGGGTCGGTACAGTTCCCACATCTTGTTTTTATATGGGGCGTTTTGAAGGTCCATTCCCAAGATAGGCACAAGTCCCAGAGGAAGGACCCATACCTTTCACACGTTGGTGGCATGGTCTATAGATATATGCCATCAAAGTGTGAGATAGGAACACCACTTTAAGAGATAAATGCAGTTGAATACAGTTGCTACAACTTTATTTTTAATGGCAGATACTCTATATAATAATTATGCATATCGTATATTTGGTGCAAAACCATAATAATTTTGTACTTTTTTTTTAATAAAAACTATATTATGTCTCAGCTTGCAGTAATAATAATAATAATAATAATAATCATAATCATGCTACATGCTAAAAAATACTGACTTACATTTGCCATCTGGAATTCAGTATTGCCATTAGTACCAGGTAAAATCATGGATAGGGCAGATGAAATGCTCATAGGAGAAAAAAAAATGTTTTTGTCACCACATTCAATCATTTTCTTGTACATGTTTACAGCAAATGTATTATATGATGTAATTAAGGCCTCCATTGTTCTCTTCTAAGTATACCTTAAAGAAAAAAAATGTTAAATGTTTACTGCAAACAAATATGTTAATAGCATGTTCTAAAAAATACTGCACATAGTAAAGTATGAAACATGTCAAATTGTCATGCAGTGCAATCTCGATAGCAATGTTAAGTAAGCACATATGTTTAAAAATAACAGACATTGATCATTGTATATAGTGTCATGTATTACTACCTGAATGTGAGAGTGCAGATTCTTCAGTGAAGACTGTTACTTTTTGCTGTTACACCCTGATATAAGGAATTATTTCTTCATCAAATATAGCAACAAATGTTTCCTCATTATTTCATCTCTGCCTCAACATGTATTGTTACAGTCTGACACATGGCAAATAAATCTGCCAATAAATGTGAATCATAAAAAAGAGCCAAAGTGGCAGCCAAATAGTTACTGTTGTAAAAACATCAGAGAATCAGGGATAAGGAGAGAAAAACTATTCATGCAAAAATAATGTCAGAGGACATGCGGCTGCCTGTTTCTACATAGTCCAGTCTGACATTATTAGCACTGATGGGACAGAAAGACACACTCATTAAAAAGGGGCTCAAAAAGGATTTTCATGCACTGGAAAGAAACAATAAGGGGCTGTTCACAAAGCATTTTTGGATCCGATTTTGGGTTCGTGTTGGATCCGAAAATCGGATCCAAAAACGCTGTAGCAATCAGATCCAAAACAGATCCAACACGTATCCAACGTGCAGCTGCGTATTTGGATACGTGTTGGATGCAGCAGGATCACACCCTGTACTTTAAAATAGGGCTCCTGCTGCGTCTTTCGGATCATATTAATTCTTGGGATGGATCCGAAAGACGGAGTGAGAGACGCATCGGTGATCACTCATGTGAACGCTGATGCGTTTTTCTAATAAAAAGCAATGCAAATCACATTGCTATTTATTAGATATGTGTTTGGGTCCGTTTGGGGTCCGACAGACGCATCCAAACACGTATCTAAAAGCGTATGTTCTCACGGACTCAACACACCGTGTAACAACCCAAAAGGGTCACCTCACGGCGATGAGCGGAAAAGAGCCCTCCACCCCCCCATTGAGAAGCAAAATTTTCCACAAAAACGGAAGGTGCTTGCCAATTTTTTTTCCCGCGGGACCCCCCCGGGGCAAAATCCCCGGGGCGGAAAACCCGTGCATGGGGACTGCTGCAGGGTTTTTTTCCAAGAGCACAATTGTGCTTTTTTTTCCGGCTTTTTTTTCGGAGTCGAAAACCGGGCAAAGGGCTGGAAAAAAAAAAACGGGCCAAAAAACCCGGCCGTGGGACTGCCCAAAAGGGTGTTACTCCAACCAGTTCTGCAAGCACCAATACCTCCTTTCAATACTTCTTCTCCTCTTGCCCTGTGTTTTGTGTTTCATTGTGGCCCTAGATCCAAATTTGGCTTACAGAAAACCAATTTGCCGGGGGGCACCTGAAAAGGGGAAACCCTTCTCTACTCTACAGCTAATGCCCATTGACTGCAGCAACTAGGGTAGAGGTGTCAGACTCATTTTTTCCGAGGGCCACATCACCATTATGGTTGCCCCTTAAACCCGGCGAATTTTACGAAAATTTTGTTCAGACGGCATATTGCAACATGCATAGGTAAGCAGGCAAGCGCATACTTTAAATGCAAGACAGCTCTCTGCCTCACATACTAATCTATTTCTCTCTGCGTAATGTATGCCCTTAAAAAAAGAATGACCTCCACTTTTTTCACAGGGAAAGTACATCTAAAACACCACAAATAATACGGTGGGATTTTTTAATTCATTTTATTGTATTTGTGGGGCGTACTTCGCCGCAATTACACACAGAAGTACTACTTGCAAATACATTGTGTGAACTTACTTTAAGGCGATGTCTATACAGAACTGGATTAAAGCAGAATCCGCAAAACTCAAACAGAAAATCTGATCTGTAGTCTACACAGTTTGGATTTTCTGAGGTCAGATTTCAAAACTGACGTTTTTGAAAAAAAATTAGAACGTTCTATAATCCGCCAGAAAACTACAGTTATAGTAGTGTTCTATTAAATAGCATGCCCGAAATCCAAAAACTGTGGCAAAAAGCCGCCGACAAAACATGGGCAAAAAAATTAAAACCAAGTGTAACATACTGGTTGGATTCTGGTTACAATCTGACCAGTGTTTTATCCTCTGCAGTTTGGATGCAGCCTAAGACTGTATAAAACATAACTTCATGAGCTGTGCAGTCGGGGGCCACTCAAGATGAAGTTGTTAATGAGATTTGGCCCATGGGCCTTGTGTTTGACACCTGTGATTTACGGGGTTAAGCGTCTGGGATTGGAAGCTTTTCTGATGCCAGCCGTTATGGTGGAAGTCTGACATTACTGATGCTGGAGGGAGGGGGGTTTGCAGCTCCACCTTAAGAAGATTAAAATAGACAAATCCCCAGGTCCTGATGGTATACACTTCTGTGTACTAAGGCAATTAAGTAATGTGATAGACAGGCCCCTATTCTTTAAAATTTTTGACTTTTTAAAAGGGAAAGTCCCAAAGGGTTAGTGCATGGGCCCTAAGTTTAACCTTGTTGTTCGGAGGGGTCGTTTACCAGGGGTTTATTTTGATTACCAATTTGGGGTAGAGAAATTTAATTTTTTTCCCCAAAATAAGGACAATTGGCTTCTACCTCATGGGAGTTTTTGCCTCTCTTTGCATCAACATTATAGGACAGTAGGGGGAAAGGTAAAGGTCGTCTTTTTTCAGCCCTTTAAAAAATAAGTAACAATGCTTTGGGGAATTCACCACAATTCCTGTGGAGTGGGGCGGGTGATTTCCCTTCTGCTTCTTCATGTAATCCCATACAGACTCTGATGTTGGTCTAAGTCCTGTGCGGGCAATATGATCACTTTCTGTTTTGAAGGTAAGGGGTGGGAACATCAAATATTGATTTGATTTTGATTTCTATTTAGTTTTTTGTTTGTAAACTTTTATCATAAGGTTGGAAAGAGCTATGGAGCTGGCTCACTTGCTGAGCCTGTTCTGTCCATGGTGGGTTTCGGCTGTTAATTAAAGATGAAATCCACCGCTAGGGTCAAAAGGCCCAAATTTTCAGCTGTCAACCCTTTAGAACCCCCGGCCGATGCAGCATACCCATTCTTTCCCCAATCGTGCCACCTGCCCCTATCGAAGAGATCATAATTTGCTGAATGGTTGCCATGGTAGCCGTAAACCTAATAAAAGCTTCCATACTGCCAGTAAAACCCCTCCTATCAATCCCGCCATAACGGAAGGGGTTAACTGATAAAAACAAACTATTAACACTTCTATTTTTTTAAATAGAAAATTAAATAATTGAAAACATTCTTACTTTGGAACATTTTTTTTAACCTGCCTAAAAATTCTGCACGGTACTGTAGCTTGGAATAAAGAGGCCTTGCTAGAAATCTTCTACAAAGTGTTATCTGGTTACATTAAAGCTAAATTGATGGGTTGTGATCTCTTCTCCGTTTCTGACCTAATCTCCCAAGTCACCAGCGTTGAACTGTTTTTTCCAGGAGAGGTATTTGGAAGAGAAGGCGGCTGAAATTATATTACATGGCTCTATACAATTTGGCAACACTACCTTGCATGATTAGAAAAAAATGTGAGCTGGTCCTAGATCCTATATGGCAGTGTTCCCCAACTCCAGTCCTCAAGGCCCATCAACAGGTCATGTTTTCAGGATTTCCCAAAGAATGCACTGACAATAATTATATCACCTGTGCAGCATTATTAAATCACCTGTGCAATGCTAAGGAGAGCCAGAAAACATGATCTGTTTGTGGGCCTTGAGGACAGGAATTGGGGACCCCTGCTATATGGCGTTTGTAGAATTTGGAGCTATTTATCAATAGTCCCTATAAAAGCCACTGCATGTCAATTCTGTAAACCAGTTACTAATTTCACATGGTCATGACTGTGACTAAACTACTCCAGTCTGCTTTTAAATGGAAGTTCTATGTTAAAAAAAAATAGCATCCCTAGTAATCCCCCATTCTAATAGTCTAGTGCATCTTGTGGTTACTTTAGCTGAGATGGGATTCACCATCATTAGACTGGCTACCCAGTTCTCTAAGGCCCCTAATTGTCCTTCAGGGCCACTTATGTATCCAACACTGCTTTCTTGATCAACCTTTCTGTTTGTTTTCCCCATTTTGGTTGGTTACCTTATAACCTCAATTCTACCATCATCTTAGGACTTTGCAGATTTGTTTTCCAAGCAGAAGGCAGAGACCCCTCTAGAACATTTTGCCATTCTGCTCTCTCCAGGTCTTGATCAACCCAGTGGTAAATGCTACTATGTGTCTTTGTATGACATGGAGGCATCTGCTTACATTTAAAAAAAAGAAAACTTGAGAGAGATTTCATCTCTCTTTGGATGCTGGAGTTGGATTTTTTCTTAGAATCTTTAAAACCTTGTATGGATTAAACAGAACTTAATATAATCATGCGGAAGAATATGTATCCACTTCCAGTAATCTCAGAGCTGTTTAATTAAATCAAAAGTCCTGTTACATTGGATTTTGGGGAGCATACAACCTGATTTGGATTAAAAAAGGAAAATACACAAAAGAATATATTCAACATCCAAGATAGACACTACAAATATTTCTTATGCTCCTTGGCCTTAGAAAGCCCCTGCAGTTTTCTAGCACTTCAATAATGATATGTTTATGCCATGCTACACCATTATGTTATGGTACACCTTGACAGCATCCTTATTTACTCCTGAAGACTGCATGTCTGTTCTATGTTGCAGTGGCTTTGAAAGAACTCTATTTACAACAAATAGTAGAACTGTTTCTCTGACAAACAAAAACTTCCTGGCTTAAAGAATTTCTTCCAGGGAACGTTATTGTTTCCTGACAAGGCATCTGCAGTCATAAGATGGCTGCAACCTGTTGGACACACATCTCTTCAGCGGGTTTTTGTTTGTTTTGTTTTATTATGGTCTTCTCTTAGGTTGTATCAGTGCTCAATGTTTTTAACCAGAAAGTGTAATGACATTGGTTGGTAAGAGCCAACAGAACTTTACAATATAACTAAACAGTAGCCAACCAAGCAATCACAGGGAGTAACAATGTAAAATTTGTCTCAGATGCAAATAGGAGGAGTAGCAGGGCAGCAGGGCAGATGATGGCAAATGGAGATGACACTATAAAACCAAAATCATGACCATGATAAATAATAACTGACCCTAACTAACTCCCCTTGAATATCTCCCTAGTGTCACGGTTATGGACTGGATCCACTGAATCACCGTAAGTGGTGTTACAAGCCAAGTCAGTGAGTGGAGTCTAAGGAGCCTCCTGGTCTTCAACAGAGCCCACCACAAGGCCAATTGAATTTGCATGGGGGGAGACTCCTAGGTCACTACCTCTGATGCAACTTGCTTGCCGTGGCAGCATGGGTGACCGTGGTACAGAATCGGCAGGCAGGAATGTAGACAGGAACAGGCAGGAAAGTCAGGGCATGCGATAGGCAACGTAGTCAAGAGAAACAGGATGTCTGGTACATGGAAATAACAATATAGCGCACTAACTTTGTCCAACAACACACAAAAGAACACCAAGGATCTGGCAAGGGGCATGGAGACAAGTTATAGGGTCAGTGCCCGGTTATTATCCAATCACCTTTAAATTTCACAGAGCATCCCCATATGCTGGCACAGAGCAGAAGACTAGAGGGAGCATGAGTGTGGAGAGGTGAGTACAGTGTGTGCTGGGCAGTGAGGACTCGTGACATCTAGACTGATCCATAACTCTTGACATTATTTCAGATTCCACTGACCCTCAATGGCTTTGAAACAGAACCTAAGATATCCCTAATCAACAACTGACCCTTAAACTAGCTCCCAGAAAATCCGTAGGGAGAGCAAAGCACAAGACTCTGAAGGTCAAGGACTACACATAAGCTCACATAAAGCAAGGCTAGGCTGAACAAGCAAGCATTTTAGATAACTGAATGCACTGACTAGTTTACTAAACAATGTCTCAGGACAGGATTATTTAATCCACACCAACCTACCAAACCCAGACAGCTTTATAGAAAATCTAGAAATCCTTCTGGTTAGCTGATCTACCTTGAGATTTGTTTGAAGCAGTTGCCCAGCTATCGTATGTGACTTAATGGGAAGATTCCTGCCATTCTCAACATAAAGGAGCAAATAAATGAGACAAGCCTTTAAGCATCTTAAAGCTTTGCTTTGGCTCTGATTCACCTTCATCCAAGCCATACTTCATACAAGTTGATACTTTTTCCATTGGTGTAGCTGCCATACGCTCACACCAGTCAAAGAAGATTAAATATCTTCTATATAGCATTTACCCAAAAATCTATTTCAGAGCAAAAGCTTACTTCCAGAAGATGATGTCAGGCAATAATAATCAAACAATTAAAAATCAATCACTCTACTGTCCAGAACAATATCTACATGCTTTCAATATCAACTACCAGTTTGTCTAGGCCAAGCTGTCCTTGTAATAAAACTGAAAGTAGAGTGCAAGACACCAAGAAAAGTCTTGAAGAGCACAAGATTTTGTAAATAGGGATTTTTTTTTAAATTTCTGCTACAATCGATGTCAAAGTATGTATTTCAACTTTTACAAAAGGCTGGTAAAAATAGATCTACATTTGAAGTGTATCAATGAGAATTCTTTTAATAGAAGATCGCTGAGGGATACCTGAAGTTGCAGGGCCACTCAGACTAAACGTGTTGGGAGTAAAAATAGACTAGAGCGCTACAAAAAAAAGGAGTATATAAGCTCCAAAACAGCGTTATTATAAAGTAGGGTTTATTTTCTCTATGTGACGCGTTTCACGGACTGCTATCCGTGAAAAGAATGAGAATTCTTTTCTAACCACACCAGGACTTCTGAAACATTTTGCCCTGGACAGACAAGACAAATAAAAAGTTATTTGTTCATAGACAAATTTTAGCATTTTACCAAGAGAACTTGAAATTAGAATATCCCTGAAAAGAAAATTGATATCAATGATTTAAATCAAATAGAGAAACCCATATATTGTCTAGACTCATTACAATATGAATGACAAGGTTTAATATAATAAATTTGTGAGCCCTGTAACAAATAAAAAGATAGTCCTTGAGAACCCCTTTAATTTTAAAACTTACTACTAAAAGGTAAATATATACCTACCTACTATGGGGGGCTACTAAATGGGAATATATAACTATATAGGGCAGACCTGGGCATTATATGGCCCACGGGCCGCATCTGGCCTGCCAGCTAGCCAAATGCGGACCGCGGCGTACGATGTGCAGGTCTACTAATAGTAGCGCTGAAGGCCCGCCATGGCCGGGTACCGCTGAGAGGCCGCGGTGAGCCGTCAGCGCTACTGTTAATATGCGTGGTAGTACACTGGGCAGCCGTGCGATATAGTGATCTCATCGCGCCACTGCCTCTCCTCAGCCACACAGCCTTTACTCTGCTGTGCGGACGATGAGCTGCCAGAGGAGCGTCCCGGCGCTGGTGACGTGATGACCTCACGCCACCAGTGTCGGACTGAAGAGGAGCGCACTCGACTCGGGAAACAGGCAAGGTGAGTGTTAGTGTTATTTTTCATTTTGGCTACCGCACCGAGGGGAACTTTATCTATATACCTGCCTGAGAGGGGAGCTTTATCTGTATACCTGCATGAGAGAGGAGCTATCTCTATATTCCTGCCTAAGAGGAGTGCTATCTCAATATACCTGCCTGAGAGGGGAGCTCTCTCTATATAAGTGCCTAAGAGGGGAGCTATCTCTATATACCTGCCTGAGAGGGAGTTACAAAACTCCTATTATACTGCCTAAGAGAGCGCTATCTCTATATACCTGCCTAAGAGGAGCGCCTATCTCATATACCTGCCTCAGAGGAGCGCTATATCTTTATATCTGCCTGAGAGGAGCACTATCTCTATATACCTGCCTAAGAGGAGCGCTATCTCTATATACCTGCCTAAGAGGAGCACTATCTCTATATACCTGCCTGAGAGGGGAGCTATGTCTATATATCTGCCTGAGAGGAGCGCTATCTCTATATACCTGCCCGAGAGGAGCGCTATCTCTATATACCTGCCTGAGAGGAGAGCTATCTCTATATACCTGCCTGAGAGGAGCGCTATCTCTACATACCTGCCTGAGAGGAGCGCTATCTTTATATACCTGCCTGAGGGGAGCTATCTCTATATACTTGCTTTGGAGGAGCGCTATCTCGATATACCTGCCTAAGAGGAACGCTATTTCTATATACCTGCCTGAGAGGGGAGCTATGATTAAATATCTGCCTGAGAGGAGCGCTCTCTCTATATACCTGCCCCTAGAGGAGAGCTATCTCTATATATCTGCCTGAGAGGAGCGCTATATCTATATATCTGCCTGAGAGGAGCGCTATCTCTATATACCAACCTGAGAGGGGAGATTTATCTATATATCTGCCTCTGAGTTGAGCTATGTCTATATACCTGCCTAAGAGGAGGGCTATCTCAATATACCTGCCTGAGAGGGGAGCTATCTCTATATACTTGCCTGAGAGGGGAGCTATCTCTATATACCTGCCTGAGAGGGGAGCTATATCTATATATCTGCCTGAGAGGAGTGCCATCTCTATATACCTGCCGGAGAGGAGTGCTATCTCTATATACCTGCCTGAGAGGAGCGCTATCTCTATATACCTGCCTGAGAGGCGCGCTATCTCTATATACCTGCCTGGGAGGAGCGCTATCTCTATATACCTGCCTAAGAGGAGCGCTATCTCTATATACCTGCCTAAGAGGAGCGCTATCTCTATATACCTGCCTGAGAGGGGAGCTATGATTATATATCTGCCTGAGAGGAGCGCTATCTCTATATACCTTCCCTGAGAGGAGAGCTATCTCTATGTGTCTGCCTGAGAGGAGCGCTATATCTATATATCTGCCTGAGAGGAGCGCTAGCTCTATATACCTGCCTGAGAGGGGAGCTTTATCTGTATACCTGCCTGAGAGAGGAGCTATCTCTATATTCCTGCCTAAGAGGAGTGCTATCTCTATATACCTGCCTGAGAGGAGTGCTTTATGTATATACGGTCCTGAGAGGAGCGCTATCTCTATATACCTGCCTGAGAGGGGAGCTATCTCTATATACCTGCCTGATAGGAGAGCTTTATCTATACACCTGCCTGAGAGGAGCGCTATCTCTATATACCTGCCTGAGAGAGGAGCTATCTCTATATACCTGCCTGAGAGGGGAGCTATATCTATATACCTGCCTGAGAGGAGAGCTATCTCTATATATATCCCGCGGAAGGAGTGCCATCTCTATTTACCTGCCTGGAGGGGTGCTATCTCTTTTATACCTGCCTGAGAGGTGAGCGCTATCTCTATATACCTGCCTGAGAGGCACGCTATCTCTATGTACCTGCCTGGGAGGAGCGCTATCTCTATATACCAGCCTAAGAGGAGCGCTATCTCTATATACCTGCCTGAGAGGGGAGCTATGTCTATATATCTGCCTGAGAGGAGCGCTATCTCTATATACCGGCCCGATAGGAGAGCTATCTCTATATATCTGCCTCAGAGGAGCGCTATATCTTTATATCTGCCTGAGAGGAGCGCTATCTCTATATACCTGCCTGAGAGGGGAGCTATCTCTATATACCTGCCTGAGAGGAGCGCTATCTCTATATACCTGCCTGAGAGGAGCACTATCTCATATCCCTGCTAAGAGGGAAACTTCCTATATCCCGCCTGAGGGGGGAGTATCTTTTTTCCCCTTGAGAGGGGGCTATTTATATACCCCCTTTGAGGGGGAGATCTTATATCCCTGCCTGAAGGAGTGCTACTCTATATATACTGACCTGGGGAATTGATTCTTATATACCCCCTGAGGGGGACCCTTTCCCATATCCCTGCCTGAGAGGAGCGTTTCCCTTATATACCGCCTAAGGGACGTATCTCTATATCCTCCCTGAGGGGAGCTTTATCTATTATGCCTGGGGGGGGAGCTATCTCTACAGATGTAGCAGAGTACATCTTGACGTGTACACAGTTTTCATGTTATCTGCTTGATCAAAAAAAAAGGCCTTAAAAAGCTTTGAAAAAGGTAGTAACATTCTGTGCCTGATATCAGGGTGCAGTATCTGTTCTGTTAAGTTCTGCTACATCGAATAATGCCTGTGGGGGGGGACCATACTATATACCCCCTGGGGGGTCTATAAAAATATCCCTCCCTGACAAAGAGGAATACAGTAAAATTAATATACCTCCCTTTTTGGGAGGGGAGTTTTTTTACCTGGTTCCTGAGGGGGCTTTTTTAACTTGCCTTATGCAAGTACAGAGTAATTGCCACAAAAAAAAACCCCTGAAAAAAAAATTCTTCCCCGTTGGCTATTTGTTTTTTTTTTTTTAATTTGTCTGGCCCCCTAAAACCATTCCCCTTTTCTCATGCGGCCCCATGAGAAAATTAATTGCGCACCCCTGATATAGGGGAAACATGACTACCTACCAGGGGAGGACTATACCCTACCTACTGGGGGGGCTTTATACAGGTGGACTGGGGGTCGGGGGCCCCCGGGGAGTTGTTTTTGGGGGGCCCACCCTACTGTATATGAAAAAATTACCGGCCCCCTCGGGACATAAACGCGCCCCTTTTACCACATAAAACAGTGTGCAAAAAAGAACTGAAATTTTGTAGTACAAAAGCAATGAGTACATATCTGTATCTAAACAAATTTTTTCAGTCTAACATATTTAGACACAGGGGGTTAAAACTCCTCCAGTCCCCCTCCACCCCTCCAATATCCCCTCCACCCACCATATCAATATCCCCTCACCCCACATACAATATCCCCCTCCACCACACAAACATATCCCCCTCAACCCACATACATTATCCCCTCCACCACATACAATATCCCCCTCCCCCACATACAATATCCCCTCCACCCACATACAATATCCCTCCACCCACATACCAATAACCCCTCACCACATACAATATCCCCCTCCACCCACATAACAATATCCCCGTCCACCATACAATATCCCCCACAACCCACATACAATATACCCCCACACATTACAATATCCCCCTCCACCCACATACCATATCCCCCTCCACCCCACATACATTATCCCCTCACCCAATACAATATCCCCTCCACCACATACAATATCCCCTCACCCAAATTACAATATCCCTCACCCAACTACATTATCCCATCCTCCCACATACATTTATCCCCTCCAACCACATACAATATCCCCTCCACCCAATACAATATCCCCCTCCAACCCATACATGATTCCCCTCCACCCACTTACATTATCCACCTCCATCAACATTCTTTATCCCCCTCCACCCACATACAATATCCCCTCACCCACATACAATATCCCCTCAATCCCACATACAATATCCCCTCACCCACATAAATATTTTTCAACCCACACCCACCACCACATACAATATCCCCACCGGCACCACATACACTATCACCTCACGTTTCCCCTGGTCACGAACTCGCCCCTTCTAAAATAAACACACCAGCAAGAAAGAAAAGTGTAACTCCTATCACAGGGTCAGGTGTTCCCTCACTTTTACAATCATGGACACAGTTACGATGCCCTATAAAAAAATAAAAAAAAAAAAACGCGCCGATATAACCATACAAACAACGCCTTATAGAGACCACATAAAGGTAGACCACCAACTTGGTATACTACAAATCACTCAATATAGAGACCATAGAGGTCAGACACCAGCTCAGGTATATCCTACAAACACCGCCATATAGAGACCCACATAGAGGTCAGACACCAGCTCTGGTTCACATCACACATTACAATTATAAAATAAACCCTGAAGAGGATCACCGGAGTGGTCTTGACTGAGGAGGTCGTTCTCTTCTCGTGTTGTTCCCTTTTTCCCTATCTCTTATGATCCGTTCCACACGCCATGATGACTTGTACTGGCCACTACTCATCCTGCAGAAATTACACACAAATATCTTAGAATCCTCACTTTTCCTGCATCTCTTTACCCATTCCCAACACTGTACAACTACCCAGGGGGGAGGAGCGTGGTTACAGCCTAGTATCCTAGGGGGTTGGAGGGTGGGTGAGGCCCAGGTAACTAGATTGGCCCTCTTTAGGTAGGTATGCCAAGCTGGATAAGTTGGTAGGCCAGCCCAGGCGCCTGTGATGTACTAGCCCAGGTGGGTAGGTAATAGCCCCATGTAGATAAGCAGGCCCAGTTAGGAAAGTAGATAGGCTACAGTTAGGTTGGTGGACCCCAGTTATGTAGGCTGTAGGGGGCTAGGTGTTGGTGTCCCAATTAGTTAGGGCTATAGGTAGGTGGTTGCCCCAGTTAGGTAAGCTGTAGGTAGTTCAGGGTCCCCTTTATATAGGCTGCAGCAGTTGGGGGACCCTTTAGGTAGTATACAGGCACTTGGGGCCTCCTTAGTAGTATACAGGCAGTTAGGGTTCCTTTGAGTGTTAGGTGGGTCTCCTTTGGGTATATACAGGCAGTTGGGGGCTCCTTAGGTATATACCAGTTAGGGTCCCCTTTTAGGTTAGGTATACAGACTTAGGGCCCCCTTTAGGTAGTATACAGGTAGTTAGGGCCTCCTTTAGGTAGTATACAGGTAATTAGGGCCCTCCTTTAGTATGTGCAGAAGTCAAGGCCCCCCCCTTTTAGCTACTGTGTTGGTAGTCCAGAGCCCCCTTAGTATTTTAGGTAGCCAGGGCCCCCTTAGTAGTCAGGGCCCCCTTAGGTAAGCCAGGGCCCCCCTTGTAGTCAGGGGCCCCACTGGTAGAGTAGTTCAGGGCCCTCCCATGTAAGGGGGTAGCAAGGGCCCCCCTTGTAGCCAGGAGGCCCCCCTAACAGTACAGGGTCCCCTGAGATCAGCCAGAACCCCCCTTGTAGTCAGGGCCCCCTGTAGTAGCCAGGCCCCCCCTTTGTAGTCAGGGCCCCCTTGTTATAAAAAAAAAATAAAAAAGTTTCCCCCCCCCCAGGGCCTCCCTATAGGTAATCAATGCATGTGAAGGAGCCTGTGGTGTTCCGAAAGCTCGCTGGATTGCGTGGAGTGAGGACGCTTCTATGTCAGCTGCTGCTTGGAATCGCGCTATTATTGGCGATAACAGTGTAGCAGCTAATATTGCCCATATTTTTTTGTACTTTCACTACCATAGACCTGTGCTAGGACGTGGGTGTCCACAAGATAGACAGCAAGAGTGTATTTAAAATTCAAGTAAATTTAGTCGATTGTATTTTGCAACATAATCCTCCTGGTGTATTGTTTAATGAGGCTGAAGGGGAAGATCTGAGGCGTTCCTCGACTGAGCAGAAATTGGGCTCTATACGTGATCAAAGTCAATCTGTGGCTAAAAGTGTGTGTTTACCTCCCTATAGGTAGCCAGGGTCCCCATGTAGGTAGCCAAGGCCCCCCATGTGGTGAACCAGGGCCCCCATGTAGGTAGCCAGGGCCACCATGTAGCAAGCCAGGGCCCCCAGTTTTAGTTAGCCAGGACCCCCTATAGGGTACCAGGCCCCCCTAGTAGTCAGGGGCCCCCCGAAGTAGTCATGGCCCCCCTAGTAGCCCCAGGCCCCCCTCAGTAGTCAGGACCCCCTTGTATCCAGCCAGGGCCCCCCTAGTAGTCAGTCAGGGCGCCCCTTGTAAGCCAGGCCCCCCTAGTAGCCACCCAGACCCCCTAGTAGGCAGGGACCCCCTTGTAGCCTGCCAGGCCCCCCTAGTAGTCCAGGGCCTCCCCTTGTGCCAGCCAGGGCCCCACCTAGTAGTCTGGGCCTGCCCCCTTTGTAGCAAGCCCCCCTAGGTAGTCGGGCCCCCCTTTGTAGACAGGCCCCCCCTTGTAGCCAGTGCCCCCTATAGCCGAGCCAGCCCACCCCTATAGTAAGGCCCCCCTGGGTAATCTAGCCAAGGGCCCCCATTGTAGCCAGGCCCCCCCCCCTAGTAGTCAGGGGCCCCCCTTGTAGCCAGCCCCCCTTGTAGTCAGGGCCCCCCATGTTTCCCATGACCCCCCTTGTAGCTAAGCCCCCCCTAGTAAGTCCAGGGACCCCCCGTTGTAGCCAAACCCCCCTTGTTATCCAGGACCGCCCTTTTGTACCAGCCCTCCTAGAGCCAGGACCCCCCTTTTGTAACCATGGGCCCCCCGAGAGTCAGGCCCCCCTAGTAGTCAGGGCCCCCCTTGTAGCCAGGACCCCCTTTTGTAGTCAGGGCCCCCACTAGGAGTCAGGCCCCCCCTTTAGTCTGGGCCCCCCTGGAGCCAGGCCCCCCTTTGCCCAGGCCTCCCCTTTTGTAGCCAGCCCCCCTAGGAGTCAGGGCCCCCCTTGTATTCCCGACCCCCTTTTGTACTCAGGCCCCCTCCCTAGTACAGGGCCCCCCGTGGTAGCCAAACCCCCCTGTATCAAGGACCGCGCCCTTTTGTAGCCGGGCCCCCCTAGTAGCCAGGACCCCCGTTTGTAACCAGCCCCCCTAGTAGCCAGACCCCCTTTTGTAACCAAGGCCCCCCTAGAAGCCCAGGGCCCCCCTAGTAGTCGGGGCCCCCCTTGTAGCCGGGCCCCCCTTTTTGTAGTCACCCCCCCTTTTTCCCCGGGCCCCCCCTTGGTAGCCGGGCCCCCCCTTTTGAAACCCAGGCCCCCCTTTTTCTAGCCAGGGCCCCTTTTTGTAGCCGGGCCCCTTTTTTGTAGCCGGGGCCCCCTTTTTTACCCCGGGGCCCTTTTTTTTGTTTCCAAAGGGGCCCCCCTTTTTTTTTGCCGGGGCCCCCTTTTTTTTGCATGGGCCCCTTTTTTTGGGGAAAGCCGGGGCCCCCTTTTTTTGTAGCCCCCCCCCCCCCTTGTAAACGACCCCCCCGTGGGTAGTTTTTAAAAAAAAAAAAAAAAACAAACAGGCCACTTACCTGGCTCGGGCTCCTGCCCCCCGGCCGCTCCCGGGTCCTCCGGCTCCGAAATTCCCCACCCTCATAGGGGGGGCCCCGGTAAAAGTGACATCACCGCCCCGCCTCCCGCAGCATGGGGCCGGGCGCCTGGCACCTGAAGGCCTAACCCCCCTTCACCTCCGGGGGAGATCGGGCGGAGCGCAGCGCTAGGGCCCGCCGTGCTCCGCTGACACCGCGCAGCCCCGGGGTCCCCGGGGGGCATTAGTCCCCGAAACCCGGGCCTGGGCCCTGGGCCCCTCGGGAAAGCAGGGGCCCGGGCCCTCCAGGGACCGGATGCGTGGACGGGCCCCGGGGACGACGGCACTGCCCCGGGGCCCCCACCGGGTGGGGTGGCCCAACGGGGGGGTTTTCCCCCGGGGCCCCCGGGGGCCCAGTTTCCCAGCCTGTTGGGTGCCAATAGAAAAATGTCCAAAACATTTTTCTTTTTGGGCAAACCTGTCCAATGGTTTAGGGGGGAGAGTGACAAACCCAAAGAAAAAATTTTAATAATGGATTTGGTACTAGACTAACGCTTGGGAAATGAAGCGACGGAAATTTTTCCCCCTAGAAAAATTGGCCTTGGACAATAAAATTTACCCCAAACCCAAATTTGATTACTTTGATGGCCCCAAGATTAACCCTTTTAAATTTTCAATGTAGAAAAAAGGGGTTTCTGAGCCCGCTCCATACTTAGCAAGAAACAGCTTTTTGGTTTTTACAGCCTAGACCTACACCCCGTGGCCAGGATTTGGGAAAGCTCCATCCTGGTTTTTTTTAATTTCCCTTGGTTTGTTCACACGGCTTTTTTGGGACGAAAATTACGCCCCGAAATTTACCCCATAAACTTTTCCTTACTATTGGCCGAAAAACGCGCTAAAAAGGGCCCTTTCCCCACTTACTCCCCCAGCGGCGTATTCGCCGAGCGGGGAGAAGAGACAAAAAATTTCCATAGTTCCAAAGAGAACTGGGAGTACCGTAATGAGGGGACGAATCCCCCACCCCCCTTTTTTAAAAATTCGAGCACTGCGGCGCGAAATTTTGGACTAAATTTACGTACCCTTTTTAACCATTTTAGATACCCCTTAGATGCCTTTTTTAACAAACCACATTAGGAAAGGTTTTAGAAATGGTCCTTTTGGCTTTTTTTCCGGATCTTGAACGCCACCTTTTCCCCGCTTAAAAGATTATGGGGTGCCAACTTTTTTGTTAGGGAAACCCGGGTTCTCTAATAAAGGGCCTTAAAGGCTGCCATCTTACAACCCAAAATTACACCCTCCCAAATAAAGCGTCCATCTTGTCCTGCAAAAAACTACCCTCCATCAAAAAAAAAATAAAAAAAAGTTTGACTTTGGGAAGGGGGGGGAGGAAAAAATTAACACCCTGTAAGCAAAAACAAAAAAACTCTCAGGGGGAAAAAGGGGTTTAAAAAGTTTTCCCTTTGGAAGAAAACCCTATGAACAAATTTTTTGGGGCAAAATAAAACACAATGGATGCAAAAAATTTTTTTTTTTTTTTTTTAAAAAAAATTTTTATTGCACAGAATAACATTACAAATTTTTAAAACATAGTGGTGAAAAGTACATGGCAGTAAATGATAAAAAACATATTTAATCCAAAACAGGGGTTAAAATTGCAAACTTATTTCTGCCCCCAAACACGCACTTTTTGGATTTGTTATTTTCCCCCCTTTCAACTTACCCCCCCCCCTCAAGAAGTTTCCCCAACATACTCCTATACCTCTAGGTTTCCAACATCTAGGTTCCCCAAAAGTACCTTTTGTCGTTCTTTTAGTTTAGTCTCCAAAATAACAAAAAGGGCCCCTTCCTTTTTTTTCGACTGCACAAAAGGGCCCGGGAAAATATAAGGTCTCCTTTTTTTAAAAGGGAACGCTCTGGAACATTTACCCTTTTCCCTTTCCGAACTAATTTTGCAGAAAGTTTTTGAAGTTTGGAAGAAAATAAAAGCACAAGTAGTTTTTTAACACAGGGTCTGATCCCTATGTTTTCTATCTAGTTTGAAAAAATTTTTTTATCCCAAAAGGGACTTTTGTTGTCTGTATTTAAATGAGAATGCTTTTATTTAAAACTTTGTGATCCAAAACAACAAACTGGCTATTTTTGAACATAAAAAGGTGAAAAAGTAATAACACAATTTTTTTCTGGGAAAAAAAGAACCCTAAAAAACTAAACCCCCGCCAAAAAGGCGCAATTGCATGTTCCATCCACACAGAATTTTTTTGGGGACATTAAAAATGTTATGGTCAATGACCCTCAGGGCCTCTGATAAAAACCCCAAAGCCTCCCCAGGTTTCCCGCGATAAACTTTCACCTCTCAGGTTCCTCTGATAAAACTTAAAAACCCTCAGGGCCTTTCTGTAACACTTAAAACCTCCAGGTCCCGCGATAATACTTTTCACCTCTCAGGGCCTGCTTTATAACACTTACACCTCCAGGGCTTGCTGACGCACTTTCACCTCTTCAGGTTCCCTTTCCTTTAAACACCCTTTTTTTTTCCTCCAGGGTTTTTTGCTGATAACACTTACAAACCCCTCAGGCCTGCCCGATAACACCAACGCCTCTCAGCTCCTGCTGAAAAACACTGCCTCTCTACCCCCAATAGGAATTTAATTTACAGTTTCCCCCTCCCCCTCCCCACCCTGAAATTCTTCCCCCGGGCCCCAGAGCATGACAAAAACTCTTTTATAGAAGTCAATGGGCGAGTCGTCCTTTAAAGGGTCCTATGTGCAAGAAGCCTGTAAAGCACTCTCTAAAAAAAAGTAAAAGCAAAAGGGAGCAAGATGCTGTCCCCCACAATCTGTATAGACACTGAATTTTAGAAATTTTTCAAACAGAAAAAAAAAACGGGCCAAAAAAAAAAAAATAAAAGATCAGGGTCTTTTTTTTTTAAAAAAGTAAAAAAAAAAAAAAATTTGGTGACAGATTTCCTTTAAAGGGGTTCTCGTCTTTAAAAAAAAAATTTTATTGGGTTTTAAATTTAAAAAATCTTTTTAAAAAAAAAACAGCTTTTTCAATATAAAGTTCATTAAAAAATGTTTCCCACTGTTTTTTAGCTAGCCCCCCGTTAGTAGTACTACCACTTCTCAAATTTCATGCAGCTGACCTGTTTTATCCCTTAAACTTTACTGGCTTGGGCAGGGCTTTTATGACTCAACACCCTTTGAATACAGGAAGCAGAGAGCCCCTCCCGCTTCTGTAGTGGAGGGAGGGGGAGGGAGGACTCTGGCTTCTGTGTCCATGCTGCCTGGATTAACCCTGTGTGTGCCTGCTTCCTCCTGCTCTCTACACAGATTGAGCAGAGATGAGGCTGATCAATAGATGTGACAGCAGTGACCCTGTGTGTTACTATAATCATTATGTGTCTGTGGAGCTGTAACTATAATAATACTATACAGATCAGGGAGGCTTGTGAACAGTTCATGCTCTGCTGTACTAGTGACACATCCTGAATAACCCTTCACAGCTTCCCTGTGTCTGTTCTGACAGGGTCTGTTTGTTGCTGGAGATGTGGAGATATGTAAGCTAAGCAGAGGGTATAGAAACACTTGCATCCCCTCTGTTCTGCTATTAGCAATCACAGACCTCTCCACACTCATAGATCAGCCCTAATACAGCTGATCTAGATGCCTGCAGAAGATCTAGGCAGGCACACACAGGGTTAACTCTGGCAGCAATCCCCCCCTCCCCCCCCCCCCTGCTGTATAGAAGTTACTGAGGAGAGCTGCCTGTGTGCTGAGGGGAGAGGGGAAGAGGAGGAGAAGAGGCAGACCAAGAAGCACGCCTCTCAATTCAAAAATCCTTTGCTTCTAAAAACATTGATGTGGGCTGAAAGCTTGTAATGAGACAACTCCTTTAAGTGCTGCAGAAAACAGTAATCTAGTGCAGGAATCGGGGTCTCTCATACTACTTTATGGTGCCTTCCAGATAGGGCAGCATAAACGTGGAGACATATTAATCTCAATGGGGAAGTCAGTGGAATCACATACTTCTTTTTGTGTTTTAAATTGGTCTCAGTAGGAAGATTATGGATAATGTAACCCTTCCATACAATTGTTTTAACTACTACATGTACATGCAGTATTTGTAAAGCAGGTGCTTTCTTGTTGTCATACAGAACAAAACGTCCTGTTCGCTGTGTTTTAGAGCGGGATGAAGACATGTTAATAAAGGGAGGCAGACACCCCTATCTTGGAAGATACAAAGTAAGTGTTAAAAATAAAATGAGTAAAAACCAATCGTATTGAACAGTGTTACTAACTTAATAAAATAAACATACATTTACCTAAAAAAAAAATCTCAATCTAAAGGGATTTTCCATTTTTAGAAAACGCTTTTCAGCTGCTCCCAGTGCCCCTGGCTAATGACGTCACATTCAATGTTGTTGTGACCCTAGAGTCATTCATAAGCCGCAGTGGTCTTTTCCTGGATAAATGGCATGTGACTGCTGGGGCCTGTGTTTGGCTGCAGCCTCATGTGACCGATATCATAAGCAGGCTACCATACTGCGCCCGTTGGGAAAAGATTTTACCTAAAAGTGAAAGGTTTTTTTTTTGTATTTTTAAAAAATCCCCCAAAAAACTACAAGCTTTTTTTTAAAATAGAAAACCCCCCTTTTAAACAACCCAAAACCCCTTTTCAAACCCCTCTCAACAGATCCCGTAAATTTTTTTTGTTAAACAAGACTTGTTACATTTATTATATATACGTTTAGTGTTGACTTATTGCAACCATTTAACAATATCAATAGATGTATAACTAGCAAGTTTTGACACCAGTGTTTTTCCTATACTAAGGAATGTAAATGTGTCATATACTGACCCATAATTTAAAAAAAATCACAGAGAGCAAACTCAACTCGCATCACAAGAATGAACAGAGTTACTTAAAATACCAGTTGTCATAGTGACCACCTAGTCATTTCAAAAAGAAAAAACGATTTCTTCCTGCTGCCTTTCTGTATTCTTGAATTTTTCTTAACATTTAGATTTCTTTTCAGTTCATGTTGGAAGAACATTTAGGATACTGTAACAAAACAATCTCTATGCACAGAATATTTATTAAAAGCAGCAGTATAAGCTATAGTAACCATGGATTCCAACTTAGTATTATTTTAAGGAAAAGACACTTTCTTAGAACAGATTTTTTTTGCATAGCTCCCACAGTTTTTGAGATGTGCATAGGGATTTGAATGTAATTAATGTATAAGACCAAGTTCACATCTGTCATTCAGAGCCTCCATCATAAATTCCATCAAAAATTTCAGAATAAAATAGCGCTGCATGCTGCACTATTTTTTCTGTTAAAATGATAGGCACCACAATGGAAATCTGTCAGTGTAATAAATAGAGTCCATTGGATGTCATTGGTGTCCATCATGAAACGGAATCGATGCCATTTCTGACGCAGTTGTGAACTTGGTCAAACTGCTGCATTCTAAGGCCATGTTCACACGGCTTAAAACTGGACGTATTTCAGAACGTAATTACGCGCCGGAGTGCGCAAATTACGGGCTGAATACGTCCTAGAACTACGGTAAATCCACAGTTCTCATAGAGAACTATGATTACGTCTCCTCTCCCTGCCTCGCGAAACGCCGAGGCGAGATAATTGACATGTGAATTACCAGCGGCGTAGTCGCGCCGCTGGTAATGAATGTCTATGGGCCGGCGAGGTGCCGGCCCCCCGCTCCCGCCCCGCCCCCGGCCACACGGCGTAATTGCGGGGCGTAATTACGTCCTGCAATTAAGCCGTGTGAACATAGCCTAAAAGCCGTCAGGATGCCTTTTTCACACTTTTAAAAGATTTATTAACATATAGGACAACATGTATCAATCCTGGCGCAGACATCAATAGCTTTAAGGTAGTGTAGAATGCAACAGAATGTATGAACCTGTTCTTCTAAGGCCAATACGACAAGTCTGGCTCAGGCACCACCTTTAAACTGGTCTGGCTGTTCTAACTGTTTTGCCCCTAGATTTGGAATCAAAGACTCATAAATTTGTCTAATGCTAAGAATGTGGTGCAACACGCCCCCAGAACGCCCCCAAATATTTAGCACAGTAAAAAGTGTCTTTGTCAAAGTTTGGATTGTTACTTTTCATACATTCTTTTTGGCTCAAAGTACATCAGAAAACTGCCGCAGGCCCGTTCATACATGTCACCCATAAAGTTCAATTTTGCTGTCACTTATATTTTGAAAAGGAAAATTGTAGAAGTAACTCTACACTGTGCACAATGAGTTTCAGTAATCCATTCCTAATGATGGAATAATGGACTTAGATATAATTAACTGAAGCATGTGCTTTATGTGTTTTTAGGTGGGTCACATGAAAGATGGTAGAATTGTAGCAGCGGATATCAATTTATACAGTAACGGTGGATATTCTGGGACAGAATCTGTGTTTGTAAGTTTTGCAAGTGATCTTTTTAGTCTTTTCACATGATTTTAAGGTTGGGGGTCTGGGAACAGAAGCAATTTAGCTGATTTCTGTAGATCATTTATATAAAGTCGATCATCACAACATTCCAAACATGTTATCCTTTAGCCTATCTCTTTCATCTTATAAACATTTAGAAACATTCCTGAGAAATATATGCAGACTGATAAGATGTAACCTTTACTAATTACATATAAAAACTGATACAAACAATCTTAGGTGGTACCAGCAAAATAATACATTCCCAGAAACACAGTAGGGATCCAAAGGGCTCCGTGATATAATAGGTATAGATGTCAAATACAATAATAATTGAAAAGAAGTCAAATAGAGTATTATGGAAACTCATGTGACCTCCACCAATATCTTCAATATTAACATCATAAACTTTTAACCAATGTCATGTAGCAGAGATTGTTCATAATGCTGACATAATACCCAGTAGAGATCGATGGGAACGCTTTGACCAAAACCCTTTAATAAGAAATGTAAAGGAAGTAAACAAATGAGTATATCCAAAAATAGTCACAATGGCACTGTACAAAAATCCCCATACCACTCTACCTAACCAGCGGATGACCAGCCCGGAAAAGGTCACCCACACCCTACCAAGGCTGTCCCTAAATGGTTCCTGAGTTTCTGAGTAAAAAGCTATGGTTCTGTTCCTGACTCATTTCCCCGTATCACAATAAGGGCATGTCCCCACAGCACCAGTTTGTTTCGGGTTTTTCAGACGGTTTGCGGTTTTGCAGACCGTCTGAAAAACCGGCCGCGAACTAACACACTGGGCCGCTATGGAAAACCCATGAAGCAGTCCCCACTGCACGGGTTTTCTGCCCGGAGGTTTTTCAAACCGCCGGCCGCCCGAAAAACATTAAACATGTTCATTGTTCTGTCCGGTTTTCAGACGGATTATGAACATGTCAATGGGAAGGGGGAGGGCTTTGCTCCGCTGATCACGGAGGACAAATAAACCGACCGGTATTTGTCCTTTGCTGTTGGGATAAGCCCTAACACTTTTTCAGGGGACTACAAAAAGACAACCACAAAAGGTAGGGGGGAAAAAGAGAAAGAAGCTCAGATAAAATATGGGAATTCTGGTGCTTTAGGAAAGGCCCCACTTTACTAGTACAGATATAGGTAACAAGAGATGATAAAAGGACACCTTTCATCTGGTTTTGCCCCAGACTTGCTTCTAGAGATGGGCGAATTTCTCAAAAATTCGATTCGGTCACTTCGCCGAATTTTCCGACAAAAAAAAAATTGGGGTTCCGAATTATTTTTCGGCCGAATCGGGGGTTAAAAAAGCGTTTTTTCCCAGGCTCCCACAAAACCCCGCAGGGTGCGGTAAAACGTTTTTTGTCCCTTGTTAAAATTTTTCAGGGGGAAAAAGCTTGGTTTTTCTTCATACAATGTTTTTGTTTTAGAATGAAAACGCAGATGACTCCCCCCCCGCTCTTAAATCGCTTAAATAAAAAAAACCCGGGCCTTAAGAGGGAAAAAACGGACCAAAAAACTAAAGGGGGAATGTACCCCCTTTATAAAGGGTTTTTTTTAAAACCCCCCCCTTTTGGGCCCGAAAAAAACCCCCGGGAAAAAAAATAAAAAAAAAAAAAAAAAAAAACCCCTTTTTAAAAAAAAGGAACCCCCCTTTAAAAAGGGGGGAAACATTTTTTGGAAAAGGTGTGGGGGGGGGGAACGGGGCCCTTGGGGGAACCCCCCCCACCCCCCCCCCCCCCAAACCCCAAATGAAGGGTTCAGGCAGTGTCAAAAAGACATTTTTGGAGGGGGGCCCAAAACCCGAGGAGCCCAGTTTGACTGGAGCGGGGGCCCAGGGCCCGGACCCATATGGGGTCGGGCAGTGGCCCCAAGGGACATTCGGAGGCGACAAAACAGTATTGGGCCACAGAGGGGGCCAAGATACAATGTGGAGGTCACGACAGCAGCAGCATGAAAATCGGGCCCATGGGCACAATGACATTCGGGAGGCGACAAAATTAAAATTTGGGAACCCCCCCCAAAATTTTGGCCCCCCAAACCCAAAAAAAAAGTGGGGGGGGGGGGAAAAGGGTCCCCAAAAAGGCCCGGAAAACCCAAAAAAAAAAAGGGGAAAGGTCAGGCAGTGGCACAATACTTTGGGGGAAAGGCGGCAAAACAGTATTAGGCCCAGAGTGGCCAATCACACAGGGGGGTGGCACAAACAGAAAGAAATAAATTCGGGGCATTTTGGTCACAAGACTTTCTGGGGGCCGGGCAAAACACTATTGGGGCCACAGAGGGGCCCACAATGATACAGTTTGGATCACGACGGGCAGCGGAAATGAATCGGGCAGGGGCACAATGAAATTCGGGGAGGGGGCAAAACAGTATTGGGCCCAGGGGCACAACCCAAAACATTGTGGGGGTTTTTTGGCGGCCCAGCGTATGGGGTCGGGCAGGGAAACAATCCCCCTTTTTGGAGGGGGCAAAAACAGTATTGGGCCACAAGGGCACAATACACAGTGTGGGGGTTCACAACAGCAGCACAGAGATGGGCAGGGCACAATGACATTCTGGGGGGGCAAAAAACCCCTATTTGGCCACAAAAGTGGAAACAATGATACAGTGTGGGGGGTCACGACAGAAAGCAGCATGAATCGGGCAGGGGGCACAATGACATTCTGGGGGCGGCAAAAAAAATTTTGGGCCCACAGAGTGGCAAAATCACACAGTGGGAGGTCAAGGCGGCAGCAAAAGAGGTCAGGCAGTGGCACAATGACATTTGGAGGGGGCAAAACAGTTTTAAGCCACAAGGGGCCCACAATAACCACAGTGTGGGGGTTTCCGGGGGCAGCAGTAGGGATCGGGGGGAAAAAGTGGCACAATGAATTCTGGAGGGGGCCCAAAACAGTATTAGGCCAAAGAGGGGAAAAATCACACATTTGTGGGGGTCACGGGCAGCGAAAGAATCGGCCAGGGGCCCAAAATTTCTTTCTGGGGGCGGAAAAACATATTGGGCCAAAAAAAAGGGTCCCAACCCAAAACAGTGTGGAGGTCAGGGCGCGGCATAATGAGGTCGGGGGGGGGCAGGGGAAACCAATGACATTTGGAGGCGGCAAACGTATTGGGGCCACAAGGGCACAATCACACAGTGTGGGGCCGGGGGCCCGCATTAATTAAGGGGCATGGCACAATTTTATTCTGGAGGGGGCAAAACATTTTTAGGCCAAAAGAGGGGCAAAATTTCAAACATTTGTGGGGGTCACGACAGCAGAACATAAATCAGGAAGTGGCACAATAAACATTTGGGTGGGCAAACCTATTTTGGGCCACAGGGGGGCCCACAATCACACGGGGGAGGGAGGGGCAGGGGGTCACACCCAGCAGCATGGGGTCAGAGAGGGCCCAATAAACACGTGGGGTGTCAGGGCCACAGCAACAGCAGCAGCAGAAATGAGGTCATAGGGGGCACAATGAAAAAAGTGTTGAAGGGGGGGCCAATACCACCCCCGGGAAAGATGGTGGTACAGATGGAGAAATTTTTTTTTTTTTCAGCAGAAATGTGGCTTCAGGCGGGGGTGGCGGCATAAAAATGGGAGGGGCAAAAAGGGGGAAAACCACAAAAAGGCACAATGACTGGGGGAGCGCAGGTGGAAAGGGGGGGCAGCAGCATAGGTCGGGGCGGGGCCCCAATACACAGTGTGGAGGACATGGAAACAGCCCAGCACCCAGCTGAGGTCAACTTGGACAATGACCATGTGGGAAATGTCAGGGCAACAGCAACGCAGAAAGCAGAAAGAGGCCCATGGGAGGGGCCCCCAATAAAAAGGGTGTTGGGGGGGGGGTGGAAAAATCCCAGTCCCGGGAAAAAGATGGTGGTGGGCAAAATGGAGAAACTGTCAGAAAGAAGTGGCATCAGGGGGGGTGGCGGCATCGGGAATAGTGGGCTGAGGCAGGTAGTTTGAACCCAGACGACGCCTAAGGCATTGGTTTTTTGGAATTCCTGGCCGATCCACGCCTGTTTCATTTTGAAAGGTCAGTCGTTCCACTTTTCCCGGGAAACAAGGGGTTCTCCTTGGGGTAACGAGGGCCCCCCGCCGCATTTGAACCCGCTCTGATACCACACTCCCGGGCCCGGGCAGACAGCTTCCCCTCGCAAACTCGGCAAGTTGGGGCCACCATCCATTTTGGGCTGCCCTTGCCCCCAGGGGGATCTTCTAACTAAAGGGGGCAGAGGGGCTGCCCAAGTATGCCCAACCTTTTTGGTTCGGGGTTTGGTCCAGGTCCGTGCTGCGGGCGCCCTCCCCTTTTCTCACTAGGCGGGTAAAAAAAAGGAAGCTGCCTTTCAGTAAAACCCCAACTTAGGTTTTTAACTGATGGAGCGGTTCGCTCCTCCCCCCCCACCTTCCCCCACAACGGCAGTATTTATGTGGCCTGGGGAACCCCCCCGGGTAAAGCCCGTAAGAGGAGGGATGATGCCGCACAAGGCATGGCCAACTGTTTACGGAGGATTTTCCCTATAGTATTTGGGGGGGGGTCTTCCCTCTCAATGCTGGAAAAAAGGCCCCCATTTTGGACCGGTAGCGAGGGCCCCAATAGGGGGGAGAGCCGAAGTCATCCCTCTCCCGGATGCTGTTTGGGCCTGTCACTGCCAGGCAAATAAGCTTTGGCTGGGGGCCATCTGCACAAGTGATTTCCGGGGGGCTCCCTGCCCCCTTTTAAATGTATACTGCCGGGGGTTTTGGGGGTCATTGCCTCGTTTTCCCTCTTTCCCACCCAACCTCCTCCAGCGGGGCTCCTGCCCTCCTCTTTTGTAAACCTGGGTGAAAATCCCTAATTTTTCCCAGACAATGCTTCTGCCCCAATGCCCTCCTCCTCCTCCATTTCAGCCCCACCGGAACTCATTGTGCCACGAGATTGGGTCGCCACGTTTTCCAGTCCCCTGCCAGCCCAAAATTTTTCCATCTGTTCCGGACATGAAGCAGTGGAATGACGTTATTCATTCCGAAGTCCGGCGACTAAACTTTAACGTCGCCCCCTCGAATGGCCTCAAAAACCGGTGGGTCCGCATGAGCTCCACTGGCTGACTTAAAAAGTTACACGGGGGATTTCTTCTGTCGCCTGGTCACCCAAAAAATTTCTTTAAAGGGGCCTTTCTCTTTTTCAACGCCCCCCGGCCAAAAATTTTGCGGGGGAACCCCCAGGGGGTGGAAACATCACAAAACAAGTGTGTTGGGGGGGGCCTTCTGCCGCTGCAACTCGGGAGGGTGTTCCTGGCTTTGTACAAATTTGATAAAGTGCATCACATTTTTTCCTGGCCATTTTAGAATTTCTGAAGATCGGGGGAAAGGGCTTCGGGAAACCTTTTTTCCCAAAACCAGTTTTAAAACACGTGGGGCCAGCAGGGGCTTGGACCATCCTTCCTCGGGGGGCAGCAGGGACACCATGTTCCCCCCCTTTGGCCCGTAAACCGGGTTCCGTTTTTAACATTTTGGAAACGGAGAAAGCCACACATCGATTTTTTTTTCTGCAGGGAACGGGGAGCAGTTCCTCCCCTGTGTGACTTCGTTCCCGAGGCAACCAGGTGTAGAACTGGGGTGCCCGCTGTGCCCTACACATGTGGTATGATGGAGCGAATTGTGGAGGGTGAGATGGTGGTGGTGGTGGAGGAGGAGGGGGCGGACTTTGGGGCAGGGGGCAGCATTTGACAACTGGAGGGGAAAGCCGGCGCCCCGTCCAAATTTTTGGTGTGCCCGGGGGGAAGCACATTCACCCGTGGGGCCCTAAAAGGGCAGTACTGGCCCTTTACCGTAGTTACAGCCCCCAGACCCTCCGCGCTGCCGTCACCTTGGAACAAACCGTTTAAGCTCAAGGGCTGACCCACCTTCGGGTTTTACATTTTTATTAAGGTTTGGGACTGCCTTTTTGGAAAAAAAATTCGGCTTGGGAAATCCCATCCCCGGCTCGCCAAAGCCCCCCAAAAAGTTCTCTGAAAAGGTTTCAGAGTCCACCATTTGGAAAGGGGGGGACTGCAAATTCCAACAACTTGGACAGGGCACGGTCCCGCTGCTGCACCTTAGGATGGTTGGACCAAAACCCGTTGGCTCTTTGCAATCGCCCCCGCTGAACGACTGCCCGGCCCATGAGAGCGGGGAGGAAACATCTGGACCGGGGGAAAGATGTCAAAGGAAAAAAAGCTCCCTTTTGCCCAAGGGGGTGGGGCCTTGGGCTGGCTGCAAAAGGCATGCGTGCCCCCTGGGCGCCGCTGCTGCTGGTTCCCGTTGCGGCGGGGAGGATGGCCACCCCCCCTTTTGAGCCAGTTTCTTCCCCGGCCCCCCGGATGGTGACGCTGCAGGGGTTGACGCAGGGCTGTTGGGGCCCCAACCGGGGTTTGCTCCCTGGCCAGCTTACTTTCTGCCCCCAGATTTACATATACCCATATTCCGGGTCCTCCCGGGTCTTAGCAAAGAAAATCCCCACCGTCGGGTATCGGGTTTTACCGCAAAAGCTCCGCATGATGATACTCGCTTAGCCCCCGTGCTGGTAAATTTTCTAAAACCGGGGGAAGCGGGTTTTTTACCCCCGTGGCCGCTTGGGGTCCCCCCAAACCCCCCCTGCTGCTATCCGCTGACTCACGGCCCCAAAAAAACCCCCTTGCTGGTGCGCGCTGCCGACCCCGCAAGTGACGCCCCCCTTTTTCCTGGGCGATTTTAAGCCCTTGCCTTTTCCCCCTCCCAAGGGGGTGGGGGGCGGGTTTCATCATCAAACAATTTTTTGTTTCATCGTCACTGCTGTCCTCATCACCGGGCCCTTTGGGATGCCGAGGCTGACCTCTCACAAAAAGACCCTCCCTTTCCCCTCTCCAAAATTTTAAAAACTTTTCCGCCTATGCCCGAAGCAGGGGGATATTGGGCCCCCTTTCTTCGCTGCCAAAGTAGCTGCTGACTGCCCCCCTCAAATTGTTATCCTCGTATATATTTGGCCCCTGACCCAACCCACCCTATTTAAAACTTGGCGAGGGGAAAGGGGTGGGGCAAGGCGGGGTGAGGAAAGGGGAGGGGCCCCTGACCGCTCCCCCGGGGCCCTGCCAAATTTTTGGTTGGTCCCGGGTTCCCACCCAAATCTTGGCCCGGGGGTTTTCAATTTCTTTTGGAGGGAAGGGGGATGGGGCCTAGTCAACCCAAACAAGAACCCTTGGGTAGGGGTGAAAACAAACCCCCGGGCCCCTAGATGACTCGGGGAGTTGTGGGCCCCACCGAGTGACCCCTGCTGCGAAATCCCCTTGGGTGGCTGCGACCTGGGGCCCGTTTCCCGGAATTTTTTGTTTCCAAATGCCACTCCCGGTGAAAAGCCTGCCCTCTTCTGTTGACCAAAACTGTTTGGGGTTTTTAAAAAGTACAGACACGTTTTATGTGATATCTGTATATGATAAATATACACCCTGTTTTTTTACTCCAAAAAAACCCATAAAAAGCCTTTGGGGAACCCTTGGAATAAATTGCGCTCCACAAATGGCCAAAGGGAAAAAATTTTCTTGTAGTGGGCGTTTAAAAACACTGTTTTGTTTTACTAAATGTAAAAACCAAACAGGCTTTAAAAAAAAATTCGGACATGAATTAGGTACAGGGAAAAAAAAGTTTTTATTTTGGCGTTGAAAAAAAACGGTTTTTTTTTAGCAACCCCCGCAAAACAAAGCTTTAAATTTTTCCCCCGGGGTGTAAAAAAAATTGGGACCCAAAGAATTGGCCGCACAAAAAGTACTTTTTAGCGTGTTACAATTGCGTGTTTTTTTACGTCACACAAAAGAGTTTCAGTTGAAAATTTTCCTTTTCTTGTTTAAAAATAAAGGAAAAAATTTTTATATTTTGGCTTTGAAAAAAACGGGTTTTTTTTTGTCACACACCAGCAAAAAAACGCTTTAAATTTAAACCCCCGAAGTAAAATTTTCGCAATTAGAAATTTTCCCCACAAAATAGTGCTTTGTACCCCCTTTACAATTTTTATTTGGGTTTTTTAACCCCCCAACAAGAGTTTCAGTTGGGAATTAAAACCTTTTTTTTTTTTTTTGTGGGGAAATTTGGGTACAGGGAAAAAATTTTTATATTTTTTGGGGTTGAAAAAGACGGGTTTTTTTTTGTCAGCACACCACAAAACAACACTTTAATTTTCCCCTGGGTTAAATTGCGCCAAAGAATTGAAACCGCAAAAAAAATAGCTTTGTACGTGTTTCCAAATTTGGGGTTTTTTTTACACCACAACAAGGATTCATTTTTAATTTACCTTTGCTTGTTAATTTTGGCCCACAGGAAAAAATTTTTATATTTTTGGGGTTGGGAAAAAAACGGGTTTTTTTTTGTCAGCACACCCCAAAACAACCTTTTTTAAACCCCTGGATGTAAAAATTTCGCAATAAATTTTAGCCCCACAAAATAGAAATTTGAGCGTTTAAAAATTGCGTGTTTTTTTCCCACACCCCAAAAAAGGATACAGTTTTTTTTTTTAACCTTTTCTTGTGAATTTGGTACAGGGAAAAAAGGGAAAAATTTTTGGGGGTTGAAAAAGCGGGTTTTTTGGGGTCCCGCACACCAGCAAACCCAAAGCTTAATTTTAACCCCCCGGATGTAAATTGCGCCAAAGAAATTTAGCCGCACAAAATATAGTTTGTAGCGGTTTTACCCCAAATTTGGGGTTTTCTACGCCACACAACAAGAGATACTTTTTTAAATTTAACCCTTTTCTTGGAATTGGCTCCCGGGAAAAAATTTTTATATTTTGGCGGGTTTAAAAAGACGGTTTTTTTTGGGATCAGCCCACTCGCAAAACAACCCTTAATTTAACCCCCCGGGTGTAAAAATTTCGCCAAAGAATTGGCCGCGCAAAATAGTAGTTTTGTAGCGTGTTACAATTGCTGTTTTTCCCAAAAGCCCCACAACAAGAGGGAAAAAGTTGTAAATTAACCCTTTTCTTGTGAATTAGGCTCCCGGAAAAATTTAATTTTTTTTGCCGTTGAAAAAGCGGTTTTTTTGGGGTCAGCACCCAGCAAAACAACGTTAATTAACCCCCTTTGGTTTTAAATTGCGCAAAAAATTTTAGCAGCCCAAAAAGAAGTGGGATTTGTAAAAATAAAAAAGCTGTTTCTTTAAAAAGGGAAAACAAAAAAGAACTTTTGGGTTAGATCCCACTTGGGTATTTAATTTTATGCAGCTTTCAGGGACGCACCCCGGATTTCAGAAACCAATACCCAAAAAAATTTTTAAATAGAAAATTTTAAAAGAACAGTCTTTTGAGGGCAAGGGTGAGACACCCCACTGGGGAAAACGCTTATAAAAAATCAATTCTTCAGTAAAAGTATCAGCCACGGGCACACCTTCCCCGGGTAAGCCAGTGTGAGGGGTGAGCTCCCGGGTTTGGCCCCGGGGCTTTTTTTATAGTGCCCCCGGGGTCCCAGAAACCCGCCGGGCCTGATTGGGTTCACCTCCACTTTTCATGCAGGGTTTTTCCCCCCTTCTCCCGAGTTTCTTTGCCCCCAATTTGCCCAAGTGCCGCAGCCCTTTTTTCAATCAAAAGCCACTTCGTTCACCCGAATTCCCCCAAAAATTTGACTTGTTCCGAACCGAAATTTTCCTGAAATTCTTAAAAAGAATTCCCCTTCCCTTAGAAATTTTAAATTTGCCCAAACTTACTTTGCTTCGTTTGAACCAGTCCCTTTCTGAGGCTACAACAAAACAGTCACTATAGCCATTAAGATTGACATAATAAATCATGTTCAGACAGCAAATCATCTGATTATGCTACAAATTAAACTTTCATTTTAGTATGACATTCTAGTAGTCTAAAAAGAAAGCTGTTAACACGTTATGTCAGTACAAAAGAGAAGCCCAATTTTGCACACATTCTGAGAGTGTCAAAAGAAAGGCTCCTGGATGCCTGGTTTTGACTGACCGTGTCTATTTCCATCTGTCCTTGCAGAAGGGAACACAAACCCCTGCCAGGCCAAGGAAGACAAACTCAGCAATTATTTTCTTTTTTTAGCTGTCATCAATAGATGAGCATATTTATAGAAAGTGTTCTCAGCCCTTGGTTTTATTTAAATTAGTGTTTTTTTTTAATTTTAATCCTTTAAAATTTAACTATTTTTTGTTTTTAATCATGGAAATTTTATGCTGCAAAAGATCTTCTTTCCCCAATTTCCCAAATTTAGATGCCAGGGAAAAATTTTCAAAAAAAATTTAAACTAAACCCTATCAAATTTTAGGTTTTGGGGGTTTTCCCCAGGTGCACTGATTTTCAGAAGTCCCGGGGGAAAGAATTTGGGAGCTAAGTGCCCAATTTTTCCTCCCATAAAAGGGAAGTTTTTTTTTCGAAGCATGGGGTTTTTGCTTCCTATTTTAGTATTTTTAGGGAAACAACAGAAGGTTGCAAAAAAAAACAAACCTACTATTTTGTGTAATCTGCCAATATCAAAAATTTTTTTTTCAAAACCCAAAACCCCCGGTTTTTAAAAAATTTTTTCGACTTTAGAGAAAAAGGGTTGGGGTTATTCCACTGGGTTTTCCTTTTGGACCCATTCAAGATCTCCATTGAGGATATCCGGATGGATACCTGAAAAAAGGGAAACTCAAGGGGTCCCTGATGGGTCCATAAGAACACAGAGGGGAAAAATTAAACACTTTTGGGTTTCTTTTAAATTTTCTTCCTAAATGTAAATGCTTTTTGTGCCGGACAAAATAGCTTGGTTGATTGCACTTTGTTGTCCGGCACAGAAAGCATTGATGCTGGGGAAACAGTGTACACAGCATTCCAAATTATTGTGCAAATAATATTGTTCTCATTGGTTGATGCAAATGACAGTCAGAATAATATTAAAATCATAAACCATTAGAGAATAAATCCAGTTTTATGGGTCGAACCTCCCAATGATAAGTTTTTCTTTCAAAATGAAAAGACCAAAAAATGCTCTGTTCCAAATTTTTGCGCATGACAGTGTTACAGAACATTTTAAAGGTTGTAAAGAACTGGAATTTGCACTATTAAAAGTCACATTTACTTATATCAAAAGCTGTTTCAATCAAAAACATTGTAACGGGCCAAGCTACATGTTAACATAGGAACCCTTTTTTCCAGGCTGGGAGGACGGGTAGCCAGAGGTAACCAGTAATGCGCCTATCTCTGCCTATGATGAGGGGGAAGCAGAAGAGGAGCGGGCTCTGCAGCTATGCCCAGTCCATACACAGCGCTTCTATTGTTTCCAACCTCCCCCTCTGGTGACGGGTTGGGAATGACTGCCGCAACAATGGTGTCAGTGATGAATAAAGGAGCACTGTGGGTAGTCAGATTCAAGCTCCACCAGTGCCCCTTCCTTCCTCTGGCAGCATCCGATACTGAATGCTGCCAGAGGATCAACCCAAGTGCATTACTGGGAAAAGAGGGCAGAGTTCCTCAGTAATGCACTGAGTGCCCTGAAGAGCATAGGACAGGTAAGTGTATTTCCTGAGGGTGGGGATGGGAATGGAGTTTTAGGGGGGGTTGGAGTAGGTGTAGAAGGGGAAAATTGAGGAGGGTAAGGGGGTTTAGAGTTGGAATGGGAGGAGGTGGGTAGAGGCTCTGGTTCCGAGCGGGTTTATAGATGGGGTTGGTTTGTTATACCCCACTTTAAACAAATGTTCCAACCACTTAATTGGTATTTAGCAGTATTTCCACCAGCATATAGTATGTTGTAGAGCTCCCTCCAGGCTCTCTTTCATCTATATATAACACTTAACAGACTATACGGAGAAATTTTTTTCTTTTCATTTCCATTTATTTATCAAAAATGTCCATTAAACCTTTCTGTACATTTCCACATTTATAAGGGGAAATAGAAAAAAGGGTTTTGGTATACTAATTGTGGGGGTGAAAGATTGTCAGTCCTTTTTTTTTATTTTAAAAAAACC